>APFE030553189.1:7997-35432 GCA_000404065.3 Pinus taeda
TAACATTGTCTTAGAATGAGTACATACAAAAGGTGTTCAAAAGATTTAATATGCACAATGCAAAACCAGTTAGTACACCTTTTGCTAGCCATTTAAAACTTAGTAAGGAAATGTGCCAAAGACCCAAGAAGACATGGATTATATGTCTAAAGTTCCATATTCATCAGTAGTTGAAATTTTAATGTATGCAATGGTCTGCACAAGGCTTGATATTGCACATGCAGTGCGAGTTGTAAGCAGGTACATGAACAATCCAGGAAAGGAAAATTGGATGGCAGTGAAATGGATTCTCAGATATTTGAAAGGTACCACAAATCAAGCATTATGCTTTGGTGGTTCAAACATTTCTCTACAGGGATATGTTGATGCAGATATGGCAGGTGATAGAGATAACAGGAGGAGCACTACAAGGATATGTATTCACTGTTGGTGGAATAGCTGTCAGTTGGTTTTCAAAAATCCAAAGTGTTGTTGCACTTTCAACAACAGAAGCAGAGTATGTTGCTGCTACAGAGGCTAGTAAAGAAATGATTTGGTTACAAAGGTTTATGGGTGAATTGGGTAAGGAGCATGATAAGGGCACGTTATACAGTGATATCCAAAGTGCCATTCATCTTGCAAAGAACTCAGCATTTCATTTCAGGACTAAACACATACAACTCAAGTACCATTTCATATGATCAGTGTTGGAAGATGGACAGTTAAAGCTGGAAAAGATACACACTAGCCAGAATCCTGCAGATATGCTAACAAAAGTTGTAACCAGGGAGAAACTGAGAACATGCTCAGTTTCAATTGGTCTTCAAGGATGACGATGAAGATGAGAAACAACTAGGTCCAAGAGAGGAGTCATTGTCTAGCAAATGAAGCAACGATGGAGTTGGTACAATCATTCTCCAAGTGGGAGATTGTTGTGTGTGGAGCATGATTGTTCAGAGGTCTTTATTTTAGCTATATGTATACCCCAGGAAGTTTTATACACCCCTCCACGTAGGGGGGACTTGTCCCCCCCGCGGGGGTCCGGGGGGGCTGATCCCCCTCGGCTGGGGGGTCCGAGGGCCAGCGGTCCCCAAGCGGGGGCTCGGGGGAAGCGCCCCCGAAGCTAAAAGCAGATGTAAATTTTCCTTATAAAAGTATAGTAATTTCTAGTCAATATGAGCCGTTCATTAGGCAGATGATCTGACGGTAGAACTTATGTTTAGTTTATGGTTTTTGGCCCTAGAAGGTAACCCCTCTCTTTGTATGAGGGTATTGTATTTGAGGCGGTGATAGATGTGTATTCTGTGTGAGCGAGAAACATAGAGGGGAGACTGTGAGAGAAAACAGAGGATATTACAGTGGATTTGCTGTAGGTTGTGTCTCTTCATTTTTCTGGATAATAGAAAGGAAGGACTGGCTGTTCGAGGTGGACGTAGCCCAAACTGGGTGAACCACGTATATCTTGTGTCTCTCTTGTTTTGTGCATTTTCTGTGTTTATATTTCTGCAATATTTTATGTGTTCCATTGCTCTGTAATATATAATTTTCTAACACTGAGTGCATAAATGCTATCACGCAAATCTCACACCCCAATGGAAAGAAGGAAATGCAGTCATTTTTGGGTGAGACTAGTTTTCATTGTAAGTTCATGATTATTACCAAATCATAAAGCCACTGCAAAATATGATAAATAAGGATGCACTAATTAAATGGAATCAAGAAGAGAAGGAGTCTTTCACCCATATAAAGCAAGTTATAGTGGAAGCCCACCCTCTTTACAACCCTAATTTTAATAAAAAATTATGCTATACACATTTAATTCAAATTCATCATTGGCATCCATATTAACAAAAATGATGATCTAGGTAATGAGAAAACTATATCTTGTATGAGTGTTGATTTAAAGGGATACGAGTTAAACTATCATGATATGGACATGAAAACATATGTTGCCTATAAGGATTTCAATCATTTCAGACCTTATATATTGAAAAATCATGTCATAGTATTTGTACCCCACCCTATAGTAAGATCACTATTTGTGAACCAAGAGCTAAGTGAATGTAGGACCAATTGGATGACATGTTTGAAGGAATATGATATTGAGTTCAAATTGACCCACATAGTATAGGGACATGGTTTATGAAAGCATGCTGTTTAAGCTTATGTTCAACCTAAGGAATAAATTTTGGGATGGGAGCAAGAGAATGAAATGTATCAAAACAATTTGGTGTCCACACCCAAATTGTCATCATCTTGCTGTCCCGATATGAGGTAATATTTGGAACAAGATACTTTTTCCTTCTACCTTGTCTGTGAAATAGAAAAAGGCCATTAGACTCAAAACCTCTTCCTATCAATTGGTCCATGGAAATTTATTTCATAAAAAGCATAATGGCGTGTTTCCTAAATGGTTGGATTCTGGTGACAATGAAAAAAGTTATGAAGGAGCTACATGATGGACTAGCAAGTGTACACTATGCTGGTGACACAAAAACACACATAATGATGAGGGTGGTATATTATTGGCATACATTATTCATATATGCCCATGCATATGTTCCCAAATGTTCTATCTATCAAAAGTTTGCTGTAAGAGAATCACGATAAACACACCACTCCAACCTATTGCCATTGAGGAACATTTCTAGCAATGGGGCCTAGATGTCATTGGGGAGATCATACCGCACTCCTCAAAATAAAAAAAAAATATATCCTCACAGGTATAGATTATTTCATGAGGTGGTCTAAATTTGTTCAATTGAGACAAGTAAATGAACAAGAATTAATTCATTTTATTAATCAAAACATCATAACTAGGTTCAATGTTCCTACCTCCCTTGTTTTTGATAATGCAACTTACATTTCATCATTAAAGGTTGTATGATTTTTGTTTAGAAAATGGTATTATTTTTAAGCATTCTGATAACTACTATCCCCAAGGTAATGAGTTAGTTGAGTTCACCAATAAGAACTTAATCTGTATTATCAAGAAAATTGTGTTGTCCTGTCAAAGAAACTGGTATAATTCTTTAACCAATGCTCTTTGGGCTGACCATGTCATTAAAAACCATCTCTTGGTAATTATCCTTACTTCCTAGTATATGGAAAAGAGTTCATGCTACCACCAAACATGTACCTACCCATTTTGCAATTATGTCAGGATCACCGTGGTAGGTCATGCCCCATCATGCATAGTAGGATTGACACCTTGCTTAAACTCAGGGAAGAAAAACAAAATTCCTAGCAAACTTTTGCTTCACACCAAAACTAAATCAAGATATGGTTCAATAAGAAGTCCATGGGAAAAAACAAAGTTCAATGTAGGGGATCTTGTCCTGAAATGGGATAAATCCCACGAGGATAAGGGAAAACCACACCAAATTTCAAGCCTTATGGATTGGTCCTTTTCAAATCAAGGAGAAACTTGGACATCATGCTTACTGCCTCCAAACCCTAGACAAGAAGACTTAAAATTCTTCCTGTAAATGACCAAGACCTCAAGTTTTACTTCACTTTGCAGCTCAAATTGTAGCTAGTCACTTATATTTATACACATTTCTTTCTTGTCATTTATATTTGCAATGCCTTTAAATTCTTCTCTTATTTTCAATTTTTTTTCTTGTCTTTATGCATCTTCTTTTTGGTTTCACTTAGAGGCCTCTTTTACATAAATAAGGCCTGATATATTAATAATGGGCTCTTGAACATTATCAATAAGTCAAATGTCTTACAGAAACTGTTGTAACTGTTCAATCATTGGCAATATGTTGGTGTCTTTATGTTCTTTGCACTTAAGCATCGTTTACAAGTCAAAATAACCACATGAAAAATATGGAATAGGCTCTATGGGGAACCCTAATTGGCTGGAATACCCTCTCTACTGCTTGAGGTGGATTTGCAATCTAGATTTTGTTTTTCATGACTTGACCTAGTGCTGAGAAAGTGTAAAGGAGAAAACTTATATCCACATGAAAAATATGGACTGGGATCTATGGGGAACCCTAATTGGCTGGAATACCCTCTCTACTGTCTGAGGTGTATTTGCAACCTAGATTTTTTTTTCCATGACTTTACCTAGTGCTGAGAAAGGGTAAAGGAGAAAACTTAAAGTGAGCGAAACTCTTTTTCAAAAGAATCAATAAAGTCTCTAACAACAAGGAACAAACTCTCTTGCCCGTAAAATAAGTTTGGATATCTCATCTTCCGTGGCGAAAATTAACACCTAATAAATGATGCCAATATGCACAATAAATTAAAATCAATTAAATAAAGGTTAAAGGATTAAGAAAGGATTCCTACGTAGAGAGGTGATGCAAAAGACTTCATTAGGGTACCATACAACCTTGCTGGTAGCGAAGAAACATGTCTGATTCCTTGAGTGATTTTGTTGGGGTATTGAATAGGCCTATTGGTAGTAAATAAAAAATAGGGTATCAATTTTAATTATGAACATATATAGCTCATGCTACTGTTATTCTGATCCCCAATCAAGGCTACTAGTGTTGTCTTTTAACTTATAGTGCATGTTCAAAGAAAGACAACATAATAATAAAGAGACCATATTCTTCGAAGAGGGTTGCACTATAAAGTTAGTGGGACCCATGGGTCTAAGAAAATACTCTTAAGGGTAAGGCTTCATCCTATGTAAAGGTCAAGCTGAGTTTTTGATGTTCTACCAGTGAATTGCTAATTGTTGTAGCTATTACAACAAACTGAAAATTTCTTCTCTTTCAAATTTTGGATCCCCCCATAATTAACTTTATATCATCATTATCCTATGGTATCCTAGGGTTTCATTACTCTGTGACCTACCTAAGGTTTCCCTTGAACCTAGAAAATCCTAAACCTAGAAACCTAATACCTAAAGACTTCAAAATTAATTTTTTCCTCACCAAGTCACAAGTTGCTACTATAGTTTATAGTGGTAGTTTCACTAACCATTAAAGTTGTGACTTATGACCATTGCTCCTAGTGGGTAGACACACCCATAAGTTGTAGAGGTAGTCATACCGGGCATCAAAATTGTGACTTGTGACCTCATTTAAACATTATTTCTCCAAGTCACAAAGTCACTTTCTTGGCCCTTAGTCACATCTCACTGCGATCTGAGTGAGCAATTTGCGACCTCCATGTGTTAGTAGCATGTGATAGGAATACCTCATGACTCTCATTTGAAACATCTCTTTGGATAATAAGTGTGTGACCTATGACCCCATTCCTTTTGTCACATGAGGTAATATTACTGTGCAACCTCCATATGCGACCTCCCTCCTAGGCTAGTTGCATGTGATAAAATTATCATGCTGACTCAAGTTGCAACCTCATTTGCATGTGCTTTCCTCTGTTATAAAACACCTTATATCCCTCATAACCCCTCACCCCTGATTTTGAGTGATTGAGAGAACAAGCGAGCTCTTCCGACTATCATTGGTGAGTGCAAGCCTCGTACAAGTAAGTAATGTATACCCTGAGTTGTAATCATTACTTCTTGCTACTATTGATAGGTGTTAATCTCTAGAGCTCTAATTGTCATGAACCTGGTTTCCACAACAATTTTTTTTCTTTTACTGTAAAAGTATCTTCTCTTATGGTTTAATTCACTAAAAAACTCATGATTTATGTATTCATCACACTAATGAAAAGTCACCTTCATAAGAAAGCAGGCACTTAGTTAGAATTTCTATTCGAAGAGGTTTCCTTAACAAGGTAGTCAATATAATTTCTATGGTATATACTCTTATTAAAGTATCAATTAAGTTTATATAAAATTTGGAATTGGTTTATAACTAACATTACTATGCATTAAAACTTAACCTTCGAAGGCCCTAGAAGATGGCTCATAAATATTGTATAGTTTAATGGATTTTTCCAAGTGTATCGACACCTACTCATGAAAATTCTTTTACTTGGGAAAACACAACTCGATTACAATTACCATTAACATTCCCAAGTTGACATTCTATATATTAATGCATATCTATTTGAAATTACTATGCACCAGGGTACACTAAATAGGAATTTAAGGTTATGGTGGTTCCTAGCCCATTGGTAAGTCATATTGGCAATAATGTTTTTATAACCTATTTCAATTTTTCATATCATGCATGTGGGACTTTATACTCAATTATTGTGCACTATTGGGGCTTCGTAATTGAATTGGTAGTGGCCAAATCCTCCTCGATCATGTGAATATCATGTGAGATCCCTTATTGAATCAACAAATGGTGGGGATATGTTTTGTATGATCCAAGGGTAAGGTTCAATTTCCCCTACTGTAACTCTACACCCTGAGATATTCCCCTTTTCACTTTGTTCTTCTTATCGCTGACTGGTATTGGTGTCATCACAACACCAATATGCCATGAGCTTCACTGTCATTTTGGTACCTATGATATTCCATAGGGGTATTGTGTCATGGGAACTCTCCATCAACACTTCTAGTTGTCTTCAGCAGACTTGCAAGTTAGATTTAAAATAACTTTGTCAATGTGTGTATTTCAAATACCATTTTCAAATCCTTTTCTAAATGCTTTTTTCAGGGTCTTCTTCATACTGGTTGAGTTTAGGTTGGTTTAACACGAATCTTTATCTCTCACTTTTGGAACTTCTACCTTTAGGAATATTTTTCCTTCCAATTTCTTTATTAGGATTTTGATCTTGTTGATGATGTATTCAATAATTCTTCCCTTGTAAGAAACATTGACATATAGTGTCAAACCTTATATTTCCAAGTTGGAGAATATGCGTAGGGATGTTTGAAAATATTGGTAAAGTTTTACGGATAATATTGTTTTTTCTGGAATTTGCATTATGTATCTTTTGAGTTAATCTCTGAAGGATTTTCATATGAACACTTATTCTTTGAGTTTTTCCTCTAGTTTTTTTTTTTTTGCATACCATCCATAATCTATTCTCTGTGTTGTTATTTTGGATGCACCATATAAATTCTATTTTTTTCCAAACTGATATGCAAGAATGGCATGCGATGAAGTCATATGACTACAAGTATGCTTCCCTGTGGTTAACAAAGATTTTAATTTTAATTTTATTTTTGTACTTCATGGACGGTCCCTGCAATAATGCTTATATTCATGACTCTTCTTGCACCCATGGATGTAGGTATGATGACGCTAACATAAATGTGACTTCACATAGTTGGGGTTAAATTCTGCACCGTAATTCCTGCTCTCCCACTTACAGTCAATCTTCTTCATGTACCTATGACTTTTACTGGGATGTTTCTCGTGCAGTGACAAATTTAGTGTCCACTTGCTCCCGAATTTTCATTATAGGATGATTAATGTTAAAGTTCCTCTGCGCACTGGCTAAGTGAGAATCATTATTCTCCTTGGTGTTTTGTTTCTTGATGTTATTATTAGATGGCCTATGGCCTAAGTTTGTACATATCTTAGTGGAACTAGATAACATATGTATCCTTGGTATTAGTATTAGAAATAGTTATCATTGGTCTTAGTACTAGGAGTTTACTATGTTATGATATGTAGCCTACACACAAACAAGATGTATTCCCTTAGGGTTTATAATACACTTGGAATTTCTTTCTTCCTTTTTTTTCCTGAATAACTTACATTTAAGGCCATGGTTCTGTTTCTTTCGATGTAATTCTGTATTGATTTTCCTAAGATTTCTGGGCTATATTTCACAATATGGATTTACTTGATTATGGTATGGTTTAGTATCAGTGCACACAACTTGTGTTAAGAGGGTATTTTGGTGCACCCAATTTACTGTTTAATCAGTTCCTTTAAAAAATCTTTTTGCTTATTCCTTCTTCTTTGCTTTTCGAGTTAGCTAAAATATCATTCTCAGTTTGATAGAATAGTATTGATTTCAATTATATTATTGTCAATTAATAAATAATATTGGTACATTTACAAAGGACCTTGTTTCTGTAATTAATTTCCCATCACTTATGTAGACTAGGCGTTGTCAGATGGTTTAATATTGTACTCGGTTTGGTTGTCGCTCTGTTTCTGTTTGTAAGTTAAATATATCTACATATATCATAACCTGACTTTGGAGAATCTTGATAGCTATATGTTGTCCAAGCACAACACTATTTTTTTTCTTCTGTTCTGATTCTGTTGATCGCTTCAAAATTTAGTTCTAGGCAGAGGTTGATAAATTTAATCTCTGCTACTCTTAACGTTAATGGAATTTAATTGAACTATAATGATAAATATTTGTATACTTTCTTTCCTTAAGAGAAAGTTTTCATTTATATGCATAACAGTAATTAGAGTACCCGTTCTCCATAAGGAATTGCTTAATTTATTCACCATCTTGCACCTAAAGACCCGAATTTAGGACAGTGGAATTTGTTTGTGCTTCAAATTTTTATTTATTTATTTTTTAAATTTTCTTCCTCACATTTGTTTTTTATCTATATGAAATTACTGAGTTATCCTAATTTAAAATAAAATTCAACTAAATGTAATGAGCATCATACCCTCATAAATAAGGTAATTTCACCCAAATCCTAAGTATTCTATTTGTTTAACTTTTTCCTTAACAAGACATAACCAAAATGCTTTAATAGTTCCCATTTCCTATAGACACATCTAGAATATATACTTTAGCATATTTATCCTTTAGCATCACATCTGTCATGAGATTTCATAGAAGATAGAATTCATAGTAGTTACAGTATCGGTCGATACACACACATAGTCACAACCTCTTCCAATTATTTTATTAAACATAGTCACAACTGCATTCAATGATATCCTTAAACATATTCACAACTTCATTCAATCATATTCTTAAACACAATCACAACGTCATTCAATCATATTCTTAAAGGGATAAGTAATTAAGGCATATAACAGCGATATAATACAAATTCAAGCAAACAATTAACTAAAATGTACACATGTGTTTCTTTGCAGTAATTTATTTTACTATTCAACATGCACAAATAATTAACCAAGAAAATTTAATGTAAACAAATTTTCTATCTTATGTGTCGCTGGAAATTTACTTGGGAAAACACACTTTCCCCTTGACCATGAACTAAATCCACCAATTCCCCTAGAGTTGAGATGTGCTTGCCATTGGAATCAACAACCTCTTTAATTCCCATATATTGTATTTTATAGATATCCTTCCCTAGACAATTTTGAGGAGCGTCCTGATTTTTGGGTGTGCAAACCCACTTGTCTACGTTTTTTTTTTTCAAAAATTATATTATTCCTTTTTCTTTAAAGCCCACCTTTCTATTTCACAATGATTTTTCCACCCACACTTAGTTTCTTTCTCCAACTAGGTGATTTAACAAATTTTTCTCTCCCATTATATTAAATCCCATCTTTTTCCTCCTAGGTATTTTTAGGAGTCATTTAAGGGAAGATTTATCTTGAGCTTATCCACCAATAGTGGTTTCCAGTCTTGGCAAGTATCTCTTAACTCTAGTGTTTCTTTCCCAAGTAATTTCCAACTTTTTGTCTATTAATTAAAAAAACTATTTATTACATCACCATAACTTTAATGTTCACATCCATTTTAAATCCAACATGGATTTCTAGCCATCAAGTCTAAAAATAGTCTAGATCTAAAAATAGCAAGACATTAAAATAAATAATAGAGGGGTATTACATCTCCCCCCCCTTTTATTCAACACTGTCTTCGGTGTTCATTGTCCAATTGATTCCCTTATGAAATAGTGTTGGAAAGGCCTCTCACATTTTATCTTCTATCTCCCAAGTAGCCTACTCAGGTGTAAATTTCTTCCATTGCACTTTAACCTGAGTGACAACCTAATTCTGGATCAATATCTCTTTCCAATCTAATATGCAAAGTTTCTCTACCAAGAAGTCTCCTTCTAGTTCCACTTAGATGAAATTCCAATCAATTACATGATAAATATCATGGAAATATTATTTTAACAAATATGCATAAAAACCACTGTGCACTTTAATATGGATGGGCGATGCTAGATGATACACTCCTCACCCAACTTTGTCCAAAATTTCAAGAGGCCCACAGAACCGTAGTGCTAATGTGGTAAAGGTTCCCTTCCTTAAGGTGATTTTCCTCGGTTTAACTCTTAAGTATACATGATCTCCAACCTTAAATTCCTTGTGAGTTCCCTTTTATTAGCATAGATTTTATGTATGTCCTGTGAAATTTTTATGTTTTGTCTAATTTTCCACACCACCTGTTACATTTATTGAAATGCATCTGGCCCTAATATTAGCATGTCCACTTGTTGACTCAAGCTAAGAGCTGTGAGGCATTTTCTACCATACAAGACCTCGAAGGGACTCATTTTTATCAAAGTTTGATAGCTATTATTGTAGGCAACTTTTGTTAGATGTATAAAATCTTCCCATTTAGCAGGTTTGTCCATGACATATGTTCTTAGCATATCCTCTAAGATCTGATTTGTTTTCTCTATCTTCCCATTAGTTTGGGGGTGATATGCAGTGATAAAATTTAGCTATGTTCCCATGCCCCCAAGAATAGCTTTCCAAAATTTGGAAGTAAATTTAGCATCCCTATTACACATTACTATTTTTGGTATTCCATGTAGTCAAATGATCTCCTTCATAAAAATATTGGTAATCTGAGGTATTCCATAGGTAGTTTGTGCCGATATAAAGTGTGTTGCCTTGTTTAGGGTGTGTACTACTACCATAATGGAGTCATGTTATTGTCTTGTTTTTGGTAATCTTGTAATAAATTCTAGCTAAATCACTTTCAATTTCCATTTAGGAATGGGTAGTGGGTTTAATAGTCTTGATGGGTGTTGGTATTCTACCTTCACCTACTAACATTCTAAACATTTAGATAACTATTTTGCTACTTGCTTTTTAATGCCAAGCCAGTAGAATTCCTTTCGGAGTATTTTTTTCATCTTTTGATATCTAGGGTATCCAACACACAGTTTCTCATGATATTCATCTAATATTTACCTGTTTTAGAACACTTACATTAGAGGAAGTTTCAGCCTAAAAGTTCCCATGTAATTGTCATGTAATTTCCATGTCATAGTATGTAAACCAATCAAAATACTTTGAATTTAAAAGGAGGTACATGTAAATATTTTTGAGGGAAAAGAATAATATTTTTTTTTAATTGTATTTTTGGCTTATCTCCTTATAGGTTTATTCAAATCTCAAGTGTGTTGAACACATTTTTTTAATGTATCTTCATTTTTTATCAATGTGGGTCTTCTCAAAAAGTATGCATGATGGACACTCATTGGATTCAGAATTAAATTCCACATCCAATGAGTACCCATCATGCAAATTTTTTGAAAAGACCCACATTGATACAAATTGAAGATACATTAAAAAAACATGTTTAACACTCTTTTTTAATGTATCTTCAATTTTTATCAATGCGGGTCTTCTCAAAATTATACATGATGGGCACTCATTGGATGTGGAATTTAATTCCATATCCAACGAGTGTATGCACTTGAAATTTGAGTAAACCTATAAGGAGATAAGCCAAAAATACAATTAAAAAAGTAGTTTTATTCTTTTCCCTCCAAAATTCATAACTCTTATTTTATTATTTTAAGTATTATTTTATTATTTTTTCTTAGGAGGCCACTTTTAGGTTGAAATTTCCTCTAATGCATCTTGAACATACAATCTATTTATGTAGGTTAATAACTTTTCTGAGTTTTCAACATAACCTGGAATTTCTGTTTGCTGCAATTTTTGTTGAATATTCAGGTAGTTATAATCTCTTGTATTGAATTTTTGATCTACTCCATGAAATATGCACTAACAATGCTAACAAATAGTCCCATTAGAGCATGAGCATGTCTACATAAAGAATCTTCTTTCTTATTTTCTTTTCCTTTTATGTGTTTAATATCAAATTTAAATTCACTAAGAAAGGCCATCCATCTAGCTTGTCTGAAATTAAGATCTAGTTGGCGGGACAAAATATTTTAAGCTAATATTATCCATTACGAAGTTGATTTTTTTCCCAGTAGATAATTTCTCCTCATATTTAAATCATGTTCTACAACTGCCAACTCTAAATCATATATTGCATAGTTCTTTTCATCTATTTTTAGCTTTCTGGACTCATAAGCCATTACTGAGTTTTCTTGCATCAAAAATCCTCTTAAACCCTCCAAACAAGCATTTGTGCAAACAACAAGTTCTTCATGAAGATCTGCAATTTTTAAAATAGGGGTCATCGTAAGCAAATGTTTCAATTTATCAAAGCTTTCTTCGCATTTGGATATCCCTTGAAGGTTTGTTCCTTTCTTTTGTAAGGATGTGATAGGGTAGGTTAGTTTAGAGAACCCTTCTATAAATCTTCGGTAATATCTTGTAATTCGCATAATGGATCGGACAACTGACACATCCTTGGGTATGGGCCAATTCAAAATAGCCCTGACCTTCTCAAGATCAATTGATAGTCCCTCCTTATAAATAACATGGACCAAATATTGTATTAAGTCATTGGAAAACTCACATTTACTAAACTTAGCATATAATTGATGTTCTATTAAAGTTTGTGACACCAATCTCAAATTTTCCTTGTGCTCTTCTTAATTCCTAGAATATACCAAAATGTCATCTATATATACCATCACAAATTTATCAAGGTACTTACTAAGTACCTTTTTCATTAAGAACATAAATGTTGTTGGTGCATTAGTAAGGCCAAAGGCTAGCACTAGAAATTTTTAGTGACCAGATCTAGTTTTGATAGTTGTTTTGTGAATGTATTCATCCTTTGTTCTTAGTTGGTGATACCTGGTTCTCAAATCAATTTTTGAGAATATAGATGCCTCTCTTACTTGATTGATCATATCAAAAATTCATGGCAGTGGGTATTTATTTTTAATAGTTAGTTTATTTAATTGTCGGTAATTTATGCACATTATGAATGTTCCATCCTTTTTCTTCACAAATAACACACGATCCCCCATGGTGAAACGTTGGGCCTAATATAGCCTTTATCGAGTAGTTCTTGCAACCAAATATTCATTTCCAACAATTCTGGAATACTCATCTGATAAGGCACTCTAGACACTGAGGTTGGTCCTGGTACTAGATCAATGGAAAAATCTATGTCTCTGCCAGGAGGTAAACCCATAATATTATCTAGAAAAATATCCTAGAATTCCCTAATAATTGGCAGGTCATCTAATTTTTGATTTTCTGTTTCTTGCTTATTTGACTCAACATACATTGAAAATAACTAACACCCTTTTCTTGCACTCTTTTTCAGTTGTATAACTAAGATCTATCTAACTGATATTGGTTTCGATATACCTTTTATTAACTATGTTTGTCTCTCCTAACTTATACAACTTACTATTTTCTATAAATAGTTTATAACAACTCCATGTTGTTCCAACAAATCCATGCCTATCAACACATTGTATGACCTAAGGGAAGTATATTGAAGTTTACTTTTGCGGGGAAACCATTTAAATCTATGGGACACTTTTTCACTTGGCTAGTTATGCTTCTCTTAGTGCCGATTGCTAACTGTAATAACCATGTAGTCTTAAAATTTTCAATTTTCAATTTTCATTTTTCCATAGCCTAAGGACTAATTTAACCTTAGCTATCCCCTAGATCAATTTAGACAAAAGAAAAATGGCTTGAAATAGTACCTTCAACCTCGATCATTGTGGATTTGTGATTCGATTATCTATCCTCCTGTGTCGTACTTATCCTTGGAATATTGTTGGCAATATCATTCACCGTTGTTGCTTCATGAATAATCTTTATGTTTTGAATAGACTTGGGGTTATGTGGGAAATCCCTCAACAAATGAGGTTCCCCACACCCCCAACACTTCAATGGTTCTTTCCATTTGAATGCACCCATCTTTTTATTGTTTAAATCCATGGGCTTGGATCCAGTTTGAGATTGTGCTGGTTGGTTTGAAGTCCCTCTGTTGAATTTTTTCAATTGATGGTCCTTCAAAAAATTTCCAAGGTATGCAAGTTTCTGTCTGTTTGTTCCCATTGCAGATTTATTTTGTTCCTTACTTTTCGAAGGTTTTGAGCCTTCTCCTCTATTTCTAAACTTTTGATAACATAGTCAGGATTTTCTTACTGCTTCATCCATTATTTTGGGATTGTCAAACTCAATCCTTTCTTTGTAAGGGATTGGAACAAAATTCAAAATCTTGCACCTTGGCTTTTTCTTCCTTAATATAATAGACATACCACAAAATATTTGTAAATTTAGCCACAAATTCATTCATAGTTAACTGTCCCAATCATAAATCATGAAAATATTTTGCTCGATCATCATAATATTAGTCATTCATGTATCTAGACATAAACTATTTCTCGAGCTCCTCTCACGAAACTGCCTTTTCTTCCAATGCATGCACAATTTTGATTTCCTCCCACAAGAGGGAAACATTCCCTTGTAGTTGATAAATGGCCAATATAGCCTTCAAGTTACTGTCATACTCATAAACTTGGAAATGCTTTTTCATGTTGAGGATCCAGGCTTTCGAATCCTCCCCCTTTTCACCGTCAAAGGTAGGAGGCTTTATTTTTCTGAACTCTCCTTGTAGCTCCACTTTCTTCTTCCTTTTCTATATTTTTGGATTAGTTTTTTCTGAATCATCTCCACTTCCAAAATTTTCTGACTTTGTATCAACATTTTTCCTTTTTAATGCTTATGTTTCTATTGTTCTATGACTAGACTTTTCAGTTAAATCCCTTATCATCTAAATGTTCTTCACTAGCCTTTAGTAGGTGTCCATTGCTATTTCTGAGGTGAGAAAACTCTTGCTATAAACCTCTTGATAATTTCCATAAAATGAGTTGTTAGTGGGGTGTTTCTTTCTGCAAATTCTACATATATTTCCTCTCCTTTTATAGGTGGAGTAGGTTCATCAACCATTCTACATTGTAACCTACTTCACTTGAGCACCTTATGGTCAACACAAACTAGTATTAAGATATCAATACTTAAATCGATTTTTTAACTTTGCACATAACTACACATTAGTGTGGTGGTTCCTTTCAAGCCTAGTTTTGAAACTGGTGCTTTGATACCATCTGTCACAAACCCAGTTTCTACAAC
Organism: Pinus taeda; assembly: GCA_000404065.3. NCBI lineage: Eukaryota > Viridiplantae > Streptophyta > Pinopsida > Pinales > Pinaceae > Pinus > Pinus taeda. The sequence goes on from APFE030553189.1 coordinate 23,030, forward strand.
AATTTTTGTTTTGTTTTGTAAAAGTGTCTTCTCTTATGGTTTAAGTTACTAAACATAATCATGCTTTATTTATTCATTATACTTATGGATATGCACCTTCATAAGAAATCATGCTCTTAGTTAGAATTTCTATTGCACAAGGTTTACTTACCATGGTAGTCAATACAATTTCCATGGTCTATACTCTTATTAAAGTATCAATTAAGTTTATATACAATTTGGAATGGGTTTACAACTAACACTACTATACATTAAAACTTAACCTACGAAGGCCCTAGAAGATGGCTTATGCATATCATATAGTTAAATAGAATTTTCCAAGTGTATTGGCTCCTACTCATGAAAATTCCTTTACTCGGGAAAACACAACCCAATTACACTTACCATTAACATGCCCCAGTTGATATTATATATATTAATTCATATCTTTTTGAAATTATTATGCACTAGGGTACACTAAATAGGAATTCAAGGTTAAGGTGTTTCCTAGACCATTGGTAATACATATTTTTGATAATGTGTTTATAGCCTATTTCACTTGTTCATAGCACACATGTGGGGCTTTAGATTTGATTACTATGCACTGTTCGGGCATCGTTTTTGAATTGATAGTGGCCATGTCCTCCACGATCATGTGAATATAATGTTATCTCCGTTATTGAATCAACGAACGATGGAGATGATTTTTGTATGATCCAAGGGTAAGGATTCAATTGTCCTAAGCCTAGCTCTACACCTTAATATATTTCCATTTTCATTTTGTTCTTCTTGCCACCGATTGGTATTGGTTTCATTGCAGCACCACTCTACCATGAGCTTCACCGTAATTTTGGAACCTGTTATATTCCATAGGGGTAACATGTCATGGGAACTCTCCCTCAATACTTTTGGTTGTCTTCAACATACTTGCAGGTCATATTTAAAGTGACTTCGTCAATCTGTGTATTTCAAATATCATTTTTCAAATCCCTTTGATTTTGTTTCCTTGAAAAAATCCCCTTCTAAATGTGTGTTTTTAGGGTCTTATTCATACTATTTGAGTTTGGGTGGATTGAAGATGAAACTATATCTCTCCCTTCTTGCACTTCTACTACTCTTCCTTTAGGTAAATGGGCTTAAAAAGTTTTTTCCTTCTAATTTCCTTATTAGGATTTCAATTATGTTGATGACGTCTTTGACAATTCTTCCCTTGTAAGAAAAATTGACATATAGTGTCAACCCTTGTATTTCAGGGCTGGATAAGCTGTGCAAGGTTGTTTGAAAACAATAGAGGTAAATTTTTAAGGATAACGTTGTTTTTTCTTGAATTTTCATTCTATATCTTTTGAGTTCATCTATGAAGAGTTTTGATATTAACACTTCTTCTCTGAGCTTTTCCTCTAGTTTTTTTTTTTTTGCATACCCTCCATAATCTCTTCTATGTGTTGTCATTTTGGATGCACCCTCTCAATTCTAATTTTTTCCACACTGATACATAGGAATGGTGTGTGAAGAAGTCATATGACTAATGATATGACTTCCCTGCAGTTAACAAAGATTTTATTTTTTATTTTTTTTACTTCATGGTCAGTCCCTTAGAGAATTCTTATACTCACGACTCTTCTTTCACCCGTGGAAGTAGGTATGAGGATTCTAACATTAGTTTTGACTTCACATAGCCAATTTCAAAGTATTCGTCCTAATTCTTGCTTGCCCTCTTACATGCTGGTCTTCGTCATGTGCCCACGTCCTTTATTATGCTTTTTCTGGTGTAGTGACACATTTAGTGTCTACCTGCTCCCAAATTTTGTTGTAAGACAATTAATGTTAAATTTCCTCTAAGAACTGGTTAAGTGAGAATCACTATTCTGCTTCGCATTTTTTTCTCGATGTTATTATTAAATGGCATATGGCATGAGTTTCGACATTTCTCAGTGGAAATAGGTAACATATTTATCCCTGGTCTTAGTTTCAAGAGTTTACTATGTTATGATATGTAGCCTACACAATGATGATATGGATGCCCTTAGGGTTTATAATGTGCTTGGAATTTATTTCTTCCCTTTTTTCATGAACAACTTACATTTAAGGACATGGTTCCATTTATTTCGATGTAATTCTCTACTGATTTTCCTAAGAAATTTGGGGTATATTTCATAGTATGGATTTTCTTGATTATGGTATGGTTTAATATCATTGCACATCACCTGTGTTAATAGGTTATTAGTATGAACCAAATTTACTATTTAATGAGTTCCTTTAAACTTTCTATTTGCTTACTCCTTCTCCTCCTCTTTTCTAGTTAGTTTAAATATCATTCTCAGTTTCATTAGAATAGTATTGCTTTCAATTATATGATTGTCAATCAATAAATAATATTGGTACATTTCTAAAGGACCTTGTTTCTGTAAGTACTTTCCCATTGGTTACACATATTAGGCATTATCAGATGGTTAATACTGCACTAGGTTTGATTGTTGCCATGTTTCTGTTTGTAAATTAAAGATCTCTACATATATCATAACCTAACGTTGGAGCATATTGATGGCTATATGCCATCCAAGCACAACATTATTTTTGTTTTTTTTTTTTCTAATTTTCCTAATTGCTTCAGAAATTAGCTCTAGGGAGAGGTTGATAAATTTACTCTTTGCTACTCTTAACATTAATGGAATTTAATTGAATTATAATGAGAAATATTTGTATACTTTCTACCCTTAAGAGAAATATTTCATCTATATGCATAATAATAGTTAGATTATGTTCTCCATCGGTAATTACTTAAGTTATTCACTGTCTTGCTCCTACAGGACCATATTTAGGACTATCGACTCTGCTCGCTCTTCAATTTTTTTATATTTATTTTTTTATTTTGATTCCTCAATTTTTTTTCTTCTATATGAAAGTACCGAATTAGCCTAATTTAGAATAAAATGCAAGTAAATGTAATGAGCATCAAACTCTCATAATTAAGGAAATTTCACCAAAATCTGAGTATTTTATTTGTTTAACCTTTTTCTTAACAAGACAACCATAAATTCTTCAGTAGTTTCCATTTCCTATAGACACATCTAGAGTATACACTTTAACATACATATCCTTTAGCATCAAATCTGTCATGATATTTCACAGAAGATAGAATTCATAGTAGTTAGAGTATTAGTCGATATACACACAGAAACACAACCTCATCCATTCATATTCTTAAACATAGTCACACCTTCATTCAATCATATTCTTAAACACAGTCAGAGATTCATTCCATCATATCCTTATACATAATCAGAACTTTATTCAATCATATTCTTAAAGGGATAAGTAATTAAGGTATAATAGAGCCATATAATAAAACTTCAAGCAGGAAATTAACTAAAACATACTCATGTGCTGCTTTGCAGGAATTTATTCTACTATTAAACATGCACAAATAATTAGCCAAGAAAATTTAATGTAAACAGATTGTCTACCATATATGTTGCTGGAAATTTACTTGGAAAAAAATACTTTCTTCTTGACCATATTTTAGCAGTGTCCCGCATATTGGGTCTTCCAACCCACTTTCCTAGGGTTTCTTTTTCTTTTTTTTCCAAAGAAAGTATTTTTCCTTTTTATTTAAAGCCCACCTTTACCTCCTGTAATTCGTTATTCCACCCATACTTAGTGTCTTTCTTAAACTAAGTGATTTAATAGATCTTTCTCTATCGTCATATTAAATACTTATGGAATTCCTCTCCTTCTGTTGTAGGTGGAGTAGGTTCATCAGCCATTTTGCATTGTAAACTGCTTCACTTGAGTACCTTATGGTCAACACAAACTGGTATTAGCATCTCAATACTTAAATAAATTCTTTAGCTATACACATAAATACATATTAGTGTGGTGGTTCCTTTCTAGCCCAGGTTTGAAATTGGTTCTCTGATACCATTTATCACAAACCTGGTTTCCATAGCAATTTTTATTTTATTTTGATTTTTTAGTTTATTGTAAAATATATTCTCTTATGGTTTGAGTCACCTAAAATACTCATGCTTTATTTATTCAACGTACTTATGGATAAGCTCCTTCGTAAGAAAGCATGCTCTTAGTTATAATTTATATTCCACAAGGTTTCCTTACCATGGTAGTCAATACAATTTCCATGGTCTATACTCTTATTAAAGTATCAATTAAATTTATATAAAATTTGGAATGGGTTTATATCTAACACTACTATGCATTAAAACTTAACCTATGAAGGGCCTAGAAGATGGCTTATGCCTATCGTATAGTTTAATGGAATTTTCGAAGTGTACTGGCTCCTACTCATGAAAATTCCCCTACTTAGGAGAACACAACCCAATTACACTTACCATTAACATGCCCCATTTGATATTATATATATTAATTCATATTTGTTTGAAATTATTATGCACCACGATACACTAAATAGGAATTCAAGGTTATGGTTGTTTTTGGACTATTGGTAAGACATATTGGTGATAATGTGTTTATAGCCTATTTCACTTGTTCGTATCACACATGTGGGGCTTTAGAATTGATTACTATGCATTGTTCGAGCTTCATGCTTGAATCGATAGTGGCCATGTCCTCCTCGATCATGTGAAGATCATGTTACCTCCCTTATTGAATCAACAAATGATGGAGATGATTTTTTTATGATCCAAGGGTAAGGATTCAATTTCCCTAACCCTACCTCTACACCCTAAGATATTCCCCTTTTCATTTTTTTCTTCCTGCTTCCAACTGGTATTGGTGTCATTGCAACACCACTTTGTTGTGAGCTTCACCGTCATTTTGGCACCTGTTATATTCCATAGGGTTTCTGTGTCATGGGAAATCTCCATCAACACTTCTAGTTTTCTTCAACACACTTGCAATTCATATTTAAAATGACTTCACTAATTTGTGTATTTAAAATATTGTTTTCAAATCCCTTTGATTTTGTTTCCTTGACAAAATCCCATTCTAAATGTGTTTTTCAGGGTCTTCCTCATACAATTTGAGTTTAGGTGGATTCAAGATGAAACTATATCTCTCCCTTCTAGCGATTCTACTGCTCTTCCTTTAGGTACATGGGTTTACAAAGTTTTTCCTTCCAGTTTCCTTATTAGGACTTCAATTTCATCAATGATGTCTTCGGAAATTCTTCCCTTGTAAGAAACATTGACATATAGTATCGACCCTTTTATTTCAGGGTTGGATAAGCTGCATAGGGTTGTTTGATAATAATACATGTAAGGTTTTAAGCAAAACGTTGCTTTTCTGGGATTTGAATTTTGTATCTTCTGAGTTAATCTCGAAAGAGTTTTGATATGAAAACTTGTTCTCTGAGCTTTTCCTCTAGTTTTTTTTTGTATATCTTCTATGCACCATCATTTTAGATGCACCCTCTCAATTATAAGGTTTTCCACAATGAGACATAGGAATGGTGTGTGAAGAATTCATATGACTATAGGTATGGCTTCCCTGCAGTTAACAAACTCTCTCTCTCTCTCTCTCTCTCTCTCTATATATATATAATATTATATATATATATATATATATATATATATATATATATATATAATAGATATATCTCTCTCTCTTCTCTCTATTGTAGTTTATGGCCAGTCCCTCAGAGAATGTTTATACTCACGACTCTTCTTTCACCTGTGGATGAAATATGAGGATGCTAACATTAGTTTTTACTTCACATAGACGGTTTTAATGTCTTTGCCCTAATTCCTGCCTGCCCTCTTACAGGTCAGTCTTTGTTATGTATCCACGCCTTTTATTGGGATTTTTCTGGTGTAGTGACACATTTAGTGTCTCGATGTTAAGTGAGAATCACTATTTTGCTTCATGTTTTGTTTCTCGATGTTATTATTAAATGGCGTATGGAATGACTTTCTACATTTCTTAGTGGAAACAGATAACATATTTATGCTTTGTCTTAGTTTCAAAAGTTTACTATGTTATGATATGTAACCTACACATAGATGAGATGGATTCCCTCAGGGTTTATAATGCGCTCATAATTTCTTTCTTCCTTTTTTTGCCTGAACAACTTAAATTTAAGGCCATGGTTACATTTCTTTCAATGTAATTCTCTTTTTATTTTAATAAGAAATTTGGGGTATATTTCACAGTATGTCTTTGCTTGATTATGGTATGTTTTAATATCAGTGCACATGATCTGTGTTAAGAGGGTATTAGCACGCACCCAATTTACTATTTAATGAGTTCATTTAAAATTTCTATTTACTTACTCCTTCTCCTCTTCTTTTCTAGTTAGTTCAAATATCATTATCAGTTTGATTAGAATAGTATTGATTTCAATTATATGATTGCCAATCAATAAATAATATTGGTACATTTCTAAAGGACCTTTTTCTATAAGTACTTTCCCATTGCCTACACATATTAGGCATTGTCGAATGGTTAATACTACACTAGGTTTGGTTGTCTCTATGTTTTTGTTTGTAAATTAAATATCTCTACATATATCATAACCTGACCTTGGAGCATCTTGATGGTTATATGTCATCCAAGCACAACACTAATTTTTTTTCTTCTATTCCAATTCTCCTGATTGCTTCAGAATTTAGTTCTAGGGAGAGGTTGATAAATTTACTCTCTGCTACTCTTAACATTAATGTAATTTAATTGAATTATAATGAGAAATATTTGTATACTTTCTGCCCATAAGATAATTTTTTCATCTATATGCATAATAGTAGTTAGAGTACCTATTATCCATTAGGAATTACTTTATTTATTCATCGTCTTGCACCTACGAACCCATATTCAGGACTATTAACTCTATTCGCCCTTCAAATTTTAATTTTTTATTTTCTAAAAATTTTCGTCCTCAACTTTTTTTTTGTTTGTATATGAAAGTACCGAATTAGCCTAATTTAAAATAAAAATGCAACTAAATGTAATGAACATCTGACTCTCATAATTAAGGTAATTTCACCCAAATCCTAGGCATTCTATTGGTTTAACCTTTTTCTTAGCAAGACATAATGAGAAATTCTTTAGTAGTTCCTATTTCCCATAGACACATCTACAATATACAGTTTAACATACATATCCTTTAGCATCACATCTGTCTTGAGATTTCATAGAAGATAGAATTCATAGTAGTTAGAGTATCGATCGATACACACACATAGTCATAGCCTCATCCAATCATATTCTTAAACACAATCACATCTTCATTCAATCATATTATTAAACACATTCACAACGTGATTCAATCATATCCTTAAACACAGTCATAACTTCATTCAATAATATTCTTAAAGGGATAAGTAATTAAGGTATATTAGAGCCATACAATAAAACTTCAAGAAGATAATTAACTTAAACATACTCATGTTCCACTTTGCAATAATTTCTTATACTATTCAACATACACAAATAATTAACCTAGAAAATTTAATGTATACAGATTGTCTACCATATCTGCTGCTAGAAATTTACTTGGAAAAACACACTTCCCTCTATACCATGAACTAAATCCACTAGTTCCCCCTTGATTTGAGATGTAACTTCCATTGGAATCAACAACCTATTTGATTCCCAAGTAGTATGACTTATAAATATCCTTCCCTAACATATTTTAGTAGTGTCCCACTTTTTGAGTCTGCCAACCCACTTACCTAGTTTTTTTTTTTTTCCAAAAAAAATATTTTTTCTTTTTCTTTAAAGCCTGCCTTTCTCTCTTGCAATGCTTTATTACACCCATACTTATTGTATTTATACAACTAAATTATTTAATATATATTTCACTCCCATCATATTAAATACTTATGTATTTCCTCTCCTTCTTTTGTAGGTGGAGTAGTTTCATCAACAAGTATGCGTTGTAACCTGCTTCACTTGAGTACCTTATGGTCAACATAAGCTGCTATTAGAATCTCAATACTTAAATCAATTTTTAAACTCTAAACATAGCTACATGTTAGTGTGGTGGTTCCTTTCAAGCTCAGTTTTGAAACTATTTCTCTGATACCATCTCTCACAAACCTGGTTTCCACAATAATTTTTTTATTTTTATTTTTATTGTAAAAGTCTCTTCTCTTATAGTTTAAGTCACTAAAAATACTCATGCTTTATTTATTCATCATACTTATGGGTAGGAACCTTTGTAAGAAAGCATGCTCTTAGTTAGAATTTCTATTCCACAAGGTTGCCTTACCATGCTAGTCAATACAATTTCCATGGTCTATATGCTTATTAAAGTATCAATTAAGTTTATATAAAATTTGGAATGGGTTTATAACTAACACTACTATGCATTAAAACTTAACCTACAAAGGCCCTAGAAGCTGGCTCATGGTTATCAAATAGTTTAATGGAATTTTACAAGTGTATTGGCTCCTACTCATGAAAATTCCTTTATTGGGGAAAACACAACCTAATTACAATTACCATTAACATGCCCCCGTTGATATTATATATATTAATGCATATCTATTTGAAATTATTATGCACTAGGGTACACTAAATAGGAATTCAATGTTATGGTGGTTCCTAGACCATTGGTAAGACATACTGGCGATAATGTGTTTATAGCCTATTTCACTTGTTCATATAACACATGTGAGGCTTTAGACTCGATTCATGTGCATTGTTGAGGGTTTGTGATTGAATCGGTAGTGGCCACATCCTCCTCGATCATGTGAATACCATGTTACCTACCTTATTGAATCAACAAACGATGAAGGTGAGTTTTGTATGATCCAATGGTAAGGATTCAATTTCCCTAACCTTAAATCCATGCCCTAAAATATTTCCCTTTTCATTTTGTTCTTCCTGCCGCCGATTGGTATTAGTGTCATTGCAACACCACTTCACCGTGAGATTTACAATCATTTTGGCACCTTTTATATTCCATAGGGGTACCGTGTCATGGGAAATATCCATCAACACTTATGGTTGTCTTCAACAGACTTGCAAGTCATATTTAAAATGACTTCATTAATATGTGTATTTCAAATATCTTTTTCAAATCCCTTTGATTTTGTTTCCTTGACAAAATCCCCTTCTAAATGTGTTTTTCAGGGTCTTCTTCATATTATTTGAGTTTAGGTGGATTCAACATGAAACTATATATCTCTCTTCTTGTGCTTCTACCACTCTTCCTTCAGGAAAATGGGCTTACAAAGGCTTTTCCTTCTAATTTCCTTATTAGGATTTCAATATTGTCGACGGCGTCTTCGCCAATTCTTCCCTTGTAAGAAACATTGACATATAGTGTCTACCCTTGTATTTCAGGGTTGGATAAGCTGTACAGGGTTGTTTGACAATAATGCAGGTAAAGTTTTAAGGAGAATGTTATTTTTATTTTTTTTGGAATTTACATTTTGTATCTTCTAAGTTCATCTTTGAAGAGTTTTGATATGAACACTTTTTCTCTGAGCTTTTTATCTAGTATTTTTTCTTTTTGCATACCATCCTTAATCTCTTCTCTGCACCATCATTTTGGATGCACCCTTTGAATTCTAATGTTTTTCACATTGATACGTACGAATGGTGTTTGAAGAATTCATATGACTACAGGTATGGATTCCCTGCAATTAACAAGGATTTTTTTTTTTTTACTTCATGGTCAGTCGTTCAGAGAATGCTTATACTCACGACTCTTCTTGTACCCATGGATGTAGGTATGAGGATGCTAACATTAGCTTTGACTTCACATAGTTGGTTTTAAGGTCTTCACCGTAATTCATGCTTGCCCTCTTACATGTTGGTCTTCGTCATGTAACCACGTATTTTATTGGGCTTTTTCTAGTGTAGTGACACATTTAGTGTCTGCTCGCTCCCAAATTTTGTTGTAGGATGATTAATGTTAAAGTTCCTCTAAGAACTGGTTAAGTGAGAATCACTATTCTACTTCGCATTTTTTTTCTTGATGTTATTATTAAATGGCGTATGGCATGACTTTCTACATTTCTCAGTGGGAATAGATAACATATTTATCCTTGGTCTTAGTTTCAGGAGTTTACTATGTTATGATATGTAGCCTACAAATAGATGAGATGGATGCCCTTAGGGTTTATAATGTGCTTGGAATTTATTTCTTCCTTTTTTTTCCTAAACAACTTACATTTAAGGCCATGGTTCTGTTTCTTTGGATGTAATTCTCTATTGATTTTCCTAAGAAATTTAGGGTATATTTCACAGTATGGCTTTGCTTGAATATGGTATGGTTTAATATCAATGCACATGACCTGTGTTAAGAGGGTATTATTACGAACCCAATTTTCTATTTAATGAGTTCCTTTAAAATTTCTATTGGCTTACTCCTCCTCCTCTTTTCTAGTTAGTTTAAATATTGTTTTTTAGTTGCATTAGAATAGTATTGCTTTCAATTATATGATTGTCAATGAATCAATAATATTGGTACATTTCTAAAGGACCTTGTTTCTGTAAGTACTTTCCCATTGGTTACACATATTAGGCATTATCAGATGGTTAATATTGTACTAGGTTTGGTTGTTGCTATGTTTTTGTTTGTAAATTAAAGATATCTACATATATCATAACATGACCTTGGAGCATATTGATGGATATATGTCATCCAAGCACAACACTGATTTTTTTCTTTTGTTCCAATTCTCTTGATTACTTTGGAATTTAGTTCTAGGGATAGGTTGATAAGTTTACTCTCCTCTAATCTTAACATAATGGAATTTTATTGAATTATAATGAGAAATATTCTTATACTTTATGCCCTTAAGAGAAAATTTTCATCTACATGCATAATATAAATTAGAGTACTTATTCTCCATAAGGAATTACTTGATTTATTCACCATACTGCATCTACAGATCTGTATTCAAGACTATCGACTCTATTTGTGCTTCAATTTTTTTTTTTTTTCTTCCACATTTTTTTTTCCTATATGAAAGTATTAAATTAGCCTAATTTAAAATAAAATGCAACTAATTGTAATGATTATCAAGCACTAATAATTAAGGTAATTTGGTTCGAAATCATGATTATCGTTAGACCAAAACTCGCAGGTGTTAGTCAACGATCACATCACTAGTGATAAGGACCCATAAGAGGTGGTTAGTTCATGTTGCAAAACACATGGGGAGCATTGGTTTATCCAAAGTCGAACAATAACCCCCCCCCAATGTGAGTCGGGTGTGTATCAAACTCGTGCCCTACACTTTGATACCACTTGTTGGGAATCATGATTGTCGTTAGAACAAAACCCGCAAGTGTTAGTCAAAGATCGCATAACTAGAGATAAGTATCCACAACAGGCGATTAGTCCATGTTGTGAAACACACGAGGAGCATTGGTTTATCCAATGTCCAACAAATTTCACCCATATCATGTGTATTCTATTTGTTTAGCATTTTTCTTAACAAGACATAACCATAAATTCTTCAGTAGTTCCCATTTTCTATAGACACATCTAGAGTGTACACTTTAACATTCATATCCTTTAGCATCGCATCTATCATGAGATTTCGTAGAATATAGAATTCATAATATTTAGAGTATTAGTCCATACACACACAAAATCATAGCGTCATCCAATCATATTCTTAAACACAACCACATGTTTATTCAATCATATTCTTAAACACAGTCACAACTTCATTCAATCATATCCTTAAACACATTCATAACTTCATTCAAGCATATTCTTAAAGGGGTAAGTAATTAAGGTGTATTAGAGCTATATAATAAAACTTCAAGCCCACAATCTCTAAAACGTAGTCATGTGCCACTTTGTAGACATTTCTTCTACTATTCAACATGCACAAATAATTAACCAAGAAAATTTAATGTAAACAAATTGTCTACCATATCTGCTGCTGGAAATTTACTTGGAAAAAAACACTTTCCTCTCGACCGTGAACTGAATCTACTAGTTCTCCTTGATCTAAGATGTGGTTTCCAGGAATCAACAACCTCTATGATTTCCAAGTACTGTATTTTATAAATCTCCCTCCCTTGCATATTTTATCAGTGTCCTGATTTTGGGGTCTGCCAGCCCACTTGCCTAGGCTTTTTTTTTTTCCATAAAAAATATTTTTCCTGTTTCTTTAAAGCCTACCTTTCTCTCCTACAATGCTCTATTCCACCCATACTTAGTGTCTTTCTCCAACTAAGTGATTTAATATATCTTTATCTCCGATCATATTACATCCTATCTTTTGCCTCCTCTAAGGGATTTTATGAGTCATTTAAGGGAAGATTTATCTTGAGCATATCCACTAATAGTGGTTTCCAATCTTGGAAAGAATTTCTTAACTCAAGTGTTTCTTTCCAAAGTAATCTCCAACTTTTTATTTATTAATTAAAAAAACTATTTATTATATCACCATAACTTTATTGTTCACATCGATTTCAAATCCAACATGGCTTTCCAACCATCAAATCTAAAAATAGTGCAGGTCTAAAAATAACAAGA
>APFE030553189.1:36432-58250 GCA_000404065.3 Pinus taeda
TTCTGAATTGGACTAATTATATTAATAAAAAATATGGTACAAGAAAATACATGCAAGAGAGACAGAAAATCGACAACCGGAAATGATAGGACTATCAACCTCAGTTCTAGAGTAGAAGTGAAGCAAACAAGAAGCTACAACATATGGCTGGAACCAAAAAAAGACTGAATTCTACCCAGAATGGGTAGAAGCCTCAACACGAAGCTTTTTCCCTTTCCTTTTTTGGTGGCAATGGCGGCAACGGAATGCAATATTTTCGTAATCCAGTGTCTGGGACCAGACAAAGTCATTTATCTTGAGATTGATTTGGTCTGGAAGTCCTTTGCTCAAATCTAACTCCACACATATTCTGGCATATGAGTAGAGACCTTTGGATTCCCGCTAGTAATCTCCGATAATGAAACTATCCAAGGTGTTGCCTATAGCTTTATAGACCCGAGTATGCCATAAGTGAGCAGGTAATTTTGGAAGCCTGATCCATACAAGTGTCCTGGTAATGACTGCAGTTGCTGGGTCAAAATCTGGGAACCAAGGAGTCAAGAAGAGCCCCGCAGTTCCCATGAACCAAGGGCCTTCTTCTAAGGCCTTTTCATAATGCTTACTATTGTCAAATAGAACAATGAAGTAACCTTTTGAATAGAAATTGATCTTACAATGATGAGTCCAGTTTCCATGGATCCATGCATAGAGATCCTGAGATCACGGCCACAGTCCGTTAAATCTGCAAATGATGGCTCTTTCTGCAAATTCTTGAAGTTGGGTTGCAATATCTTCATGGGTGATATCAACAGAGGGAACTTCTATCTTATCAACCTAAAAGGGCTTAGGTTTAAGGGCCTCTGGGGGTTTGGGGTTCTTAGAGTGTACTGCATCTTTGTATGAGAAGGGACGAGCAGAGGATGACTGTCCCGTTGCACCTCCTCTTAGACAAAGGGTTACCACCAAAGTGCTGTTCCTGGTAATGCTATAAAAAGAGAGGGGAAGAAGGTATTCAAGTTGTTTACCTTGAAAGAGAAGTCTCTGAAGCCTTGAAGGGATCCCAATCCGCCATTCTAGATCCAGTTTGAGATCAAGCACCATATTTGAAGAACTCACCCATTGTAGGATGGTTCTGCCTGTAGGCTGAGAGATTTGGATCTGAAAAGAGTCAAAGAAGTGCCTAGACCCAGTGTCAGGGCTTCTTGTGCTTCCTAGAGCAGATCTTCCATGGTGATTTTCCATCCAGGGGATCAAACCTGCAAGATCTTGACCGATCTGTCTATTGAGAGCCCGATATGATTGATCAATGGCCACATGGGACCAAATAGGGTGAGAAAATGCAAGATCCAGGACCAAGTCCGACAGAGTGAAAACATGGCCTAGCATGTAGACCGGCATAACCAAGAAAGGGATCAAAGGAGCACAAAGAGAGAGTTCGTTTCCAAGGAGCGTGAGAGACCAGGAGGATAGAACCCAAGCCACGACGCCAATGCCTGCGCCCGCAAACCCACAGATATCCCCCTGAGCAACGTTTTGTTTGGATAGTCGAACAAAGGCCGCCGTAATGTTCCAAAACTCAACGACGTAGGCTGCATGGGATTGATAAGCAAACCCCTGAGATGTCGTCACCCACCATAGAGGCTCTAACCATGACCACAGTGTTGAGCACCAGGTAGGCTATTGCGACCCCTCCAGCAGTTGCAGACCTACAACTCTAACCTCTCAGATATGGAGCCCAAACAGGTAGTGCGTTTCCATTTTTTTACCAGGCAGTCGGGCTTGTCTTCAACCTGGAAATCTTGGCTTATATTGGAAGCCTACCTATGAAAGGGACCTAAAAATAAAAAGATATTAACATAAAGAACAAAGGGGTATTACACTAACCCTGCATCTTCCTCCCTTAAATCGTTCATCCCTCTTCCCCCCACCAACTAATAACCCTATATTTGAGCCTTCTTAACCCATTGCTCCTGGACTCACCTACCAGACCATGGTTTTTGATTTGATTCAAACCTAAGTCTGTCACTTTGATATTGAACGATATTTTCATAAGCTTGCGTTCATTCTCATGTGTTTTTTCATGGCTATGATATGGAACCTATACATAAATTTGTTGGCTAATCCCTACTTAATTGCATTCAATCGTCGATAAGATATTTTAGTTTATGGTTCGAAGAGAAGAATTATACACCTAGTATAAGGGTCAAACACCAAGTTTCATCACTTAATATCATGAAGGAGTTGTATTCAAACCATTTAAAGTCACTTAAAAGGGGTTTTATGTGTGCGAGGGGTGTAGTTATGCTATCCAAACTCATATTTGTAACCTCTCAACATATTCACAACTACATAAAACCTTGTCGCTTAAGTGTAAGTGCTATGATATTTGAAGGCCTTATCCAATAATAAAATAACACACAATTCATGCCTTTGGATTGTTCCTCCCTTCCCCAAACCCCATCCAAGGTTGTGACTTAGTCGTTGTTACAAATTATGACTTGTGTGAGGTCACAAAGTCACCCACTGACAATGCCACATGACCTTGTTATTTGTGACTAGGTCACAAATCCCAATAACAAAGGTAATTAGCCTTGTCTTATATGTGACTTCCGTGATAAGCCAAGTTTGAAGCCTATCTTAGTGCGATTTTCTTTTCTCTTAAGAGGTGCAACTCTATTAGTGATCCTGTTTTGGGACTAGACTGCCACACTAACACTCCAGGTCATAAATCACAATTGTGAATCTTAGCAATACATTAGTAGTATGTGACCTATCCTTCCTATCAAGTCCACAATTAACTTGTATTATTTGTCAAGAATACAACCTATCCTATAAATTAAACCTGCCAGCTAAACAAATCCTTTATTCCTACTAATATCCTTTACCCTAGCACCTTGAAGACACACAGTGATACTTTTATTTTCATATCAAATTGATAATTACCATCATTTGTACTAAAATTTATCTCTACTAAAAATTATTTTTGAGATGTCAGGTACCATCAACCTAGACTGCATCAGTATATCATCTTATTTTGGAGAGATTGTTCCACCTGTGAACAATTTTTATGGCAAGAGTTTTGGTAGTTTCGATAGAAACATAGAAGGGGTCATTGACAAGCCACCAAAGTTTCCCATACATGGAGATATTACCTGTAAAATCACAAAACAATAAAACTCACTTGGTGGGACATCTACTCATAATTTGAAAATAAGGGCATCTCACAGGATCAAGAAGATTTCAAAGTGTATATCAACATCAATAAATCCTAGTTGTATAAAGTGTCAAGACACCCACCATTTTTCCCATGTGCCAAAACAATAGAGTGGATATTGCAGCAAAAAGATGCATATCATTAGGAAATTAGGGGACATGATAGAGAACTTATAACATCCTTCACCACTGCTGATATTTATACCTACTATAAGCTACTTGAGCATGAAGAGTTCTTTAACAATAAAATGCTATTAGCTTTTAATGAATATACCAAATAAATATTGAATTCATCATGGAAGGAGCCAACCAAATTTAGGATCATAGAGAATGACATCTAGAAAAAAATGCCTTAGGAAGGTATACTAGTTAATGGTTATCATGATGAATAGGATGTATGGGAAGGAAAACATTGATACTTTTATGGGATCATGGGTCCCTGTGAAGCACACAATTGGAATAAAAGGAATGATATTCAATTGGGAAAGAATTCTTGCATCCTCTCTCAATTCAAATATTTAGGAAGCCTAGAACACGACAAAATGTCAACACTCAGAGTTTTATATGGCTTCGCACAAAATGTGACTTTGAAGGATTGAGTTTAAAATGGACCCCAAAAGTGCAGGAGCCTATGTATTTTCATTATAAAATCTTTGGGAGAATAGGTTACAAAGGCATGTACAAACCAATTGTAGAATATTTCATTGCTCCTTTGTATAACACACTCTTTGGAGAAGAGTCTGCATGTATGTTTGAAAGAGTCGTGAACCCTCTCCATGATATTGTAGATTGGTTCCCAATTGGAGGAGTAACCTATGTTAGGTTTTTAGGCACCTAGAAACTTCCTCATTCTCTCCCCAGACTAGTGATAAAAAAAGTGGTTTTACAGGAGATTTCCTATCAATTAACCACTAGATTGTTAAAGACATTAGAAAAAGGTAAAAGGGGACCATGGACTATGTTCCATTTTAAAATTGGAGCATATACCTTCTATAACTTTAAGGAGGTCAAAGAGGAAGCTGAGGATATGAGTTATTTCCATTTCATTGAGCTAAGTTTCCACAAATATGACCCAAAAGGTATTGCATCCACACATTGCAAAGAAATTGGATTCGATTGGGCATGTGCACACTTCATTGGTGATGGAGAAGAAATGATCAAGAAATTTTATAATGTCTCTAGGTTAGTAGGACCAAATGTGCAACAAGAAAAAGAGGGAGAACATATAATGATACCTGAGAGAGCATGGGTCTTGAAGCTAGGGAAACCATTCCTAAGAGGAATAAGGGGCAGGGAAGTAATAAGGAAAATCCAAAGAAAGAAAAGGACAATCAAGTAAAGGAGGTACAAAAAAGAGACAGGAAGAAGAATCTTGGTAGAAACAGGAAGAGGATTTGAAGAGGATGCAAGAGGAGGAGGATAATCTAGGGAAATAGGAAGAGGAAAATAATAGAAAGGAGGTAGCAAAGAAACAAAAAGAGGTGGAAATGAGGAATAATTTGGAAGAGGAAGAACTCAAAATAAAATCTAAAGAATAATTAAGAAATAGAGAAGAAGACGAAGGAAGACAAAAAAATGAAGAAGCCAATCAACAATAATAATCCATAGCCAAACAAATTGAGCAGGATCTACTCACCAAATTAGAGAACAAAGCAACAAATGATTAGAAACCACAGGGTTAAAAAATACAGCTAGAATTTCCTACCTTAAAAATTCTGCCATCCACTCGTGTGACTAGTGGACATTTTCCACTATAGGAATTGGGCATTCTAGAGGAAGAAGAATAATAAGTATTAGAAATTTCTAGGCTCACCTTTGATCAAGTCTAGCGCAAAATTATGCAATAAAGGAACAAGTGTTATCTTCAAAACCTAGTAAATTTTATATAAGTGGTTACATAAAAGGAAACTATTATAAACACCACTATGAATATTGAGATTTTAACATTGTCTGGAACTGCTTTTTTGACAACAACATAGCTAAATATAAATTAGATGAACAAGCAGGTTGTCGATCTAAAAGAAAATATTGCTGCCTCTAAACAAAATATTGTACAAGTATGGGGTGAGAACCATGCCTTGCTCGCCTCTAGCTCCTAGGGTAAGGGACTATAGGCATCTATTTCAAATGAATTGCAGATACTAGTAGAGGAAATGGACTTGGTTTATGATGAAATGATGACCTTACATCAAGTCATGCCTCCATTACCAAACATGCACAAAGATTCGAAAGAAAGGGAAATGATGATCAAAGTAGCCACTACAGAAGTTGAGCACATACATTAATGTTCTGATCAATATCCTAATGCACTTAAGGAAATTCCAAGGAAAGATTGAACCATAATAGAAAATGATAAAGTGGTTGTGCGTATCAAGATGTGGTCACATGAAAAATTTGCCAGAGACATGGAAAAGGCCATGGAATCATACATGAAATTTCATGGTCCACCAGAGTCTCTTTTCAAATTGCACAAGATTCCTTCGATTGGTGCATTAGGTGAAACAAGAACAAAAGAGAAATTCAAACATGAGATTAAACATTCTTAGGGCCCTTCAAACGAACCACTACAAGGGATGACTCAATATGATCACTCAATATGTGGTTGAGCCGATAAGGCTATACACTAAGCTTATGACCCTTTCAAACCAATTACAAGGGAAGAAGTGCGGCCTAATACCATATTCATTAGAGTGCCTACAAAGACATGGGGATGAGCTAAAACACTAGATTTTAACTCTTGTAGGAGAGTACAAGATATGGTAGACATATTGTTAGATAAACTTGACTTGGGATAGAGTCAAAGTTGATTAGGTTAAACAATGATGGTTTTGGGGCACATGGTATTGTGCACCCATAGTATTATGCCTGTGGTATTATATGTAATGGAGCTTATAAAAGGCTGGAAGGATTTCATTGTAATGCAAGACCTGGAGGTGAGCGGTGAAGGCTCACTTGGTCAGATTGGCAAGGGTTTTGGCCAATGCTAATAAGATCTTATTAGGTTGGGTCTTTCCCGGATAAACAACTGTGTTAATGTGTTTATGGTTGTTGCTGGTTATTTTTATATTTATTCCTCTTAGTAATTATTTATGTTATGCGGTAAATTTGTTAACAAGTGGTATCAGAGCCAGATATTGGCTTCAAAGGGATTCTTTGATGCCAGGATTTTATATGGCCTGTTGAGATCAATGCAGCTTTTTACAGATCCGGGTCTGAAAATAATCGTGGAACAATTGTACACGGAAGAACCTCAAGGAGAATCTGGGTTAGACCTAGGTGATAGGGGGGATGTCGGGTTAACAATACCCCGGGTAAAAACTTTGAGGGGGGTAAGAGCTAGAGTGAACGGGATTGTCTCACTTAGCAGGTTTGGTTGGAGTTATTCAAGGAACCCCAAGTCAAGTTTAAGGGAGGAATTGTTAGATAAACTTGACTCGGGATAGAGTCAAAGTTGACGAGGTTAAACAATGATTGTTTTGGGGCACATGGTATTGTGCACCCATAGTATTCTACCCGTGGTATTATATGTAATGGAGCTTATAAAAGGATGGAAGGATTTCATTGTAATGCAAGACCTGGAGGTGAGTGGTGAAGGCTCACTTGGTTGGATTGGCTAGGGTTTTGGCCAATGCTAATAAGATCTTATTAGGTTGGGTTTTTCCCTGGATTTGGGGTTTTTCCAGATAAATATCTGTGTTAATGTGTTTATGGTTGTTTCTGGTTATTTTTATATTTATTCCTCTTAGTAATTATTTATGTTATGCAGTAAATTTCTTAACACATATTTGGTTATAGAGTTGCAAATCAATGTTGCAATCCTTTCTATTACTAAATCAGTTGATTAAAGTTATTTATTTTCTTAATATTAATGTAAGTTATAATTTTGTTGAGAATACATTAGACAAAAGTATAGGAAGTTATGTGGAATTCAGGGTAGATGAAAGGCCATGGAAGGTGAAAGGTCACCTTATCTTCTATAAATATACCATCATGGCCTAATGCAAGGGATTTTTAGTTTTTGACTAAACTAGTGCATATTGTTTGAGAGCTAATAGACCTTCTGTGAATACAAGTGGTAACTTTGCATTTCCACTAATGGATTTCATGGGATTTTTATTTAACGATGCTATGGATATTTCAGCTTAATGTTTGAAGCTCTTTGAGTGTAAGTGTGTTATTCTTTCATGTGTCATCAATCATTGTGATATTTCTCCTATGGTAATAAGATGGTATGTGTTGTGCTTATTTTATGCTTATTTCATTGAATTGTTTTATTTATTTTAGAATATATTATGTGTAGGATTTTATGCTTCTATATGCTTTATTCATGCTTTCTTCATGTTATTGATTAAGGAATTTTTTATGATCAATTAACTAATAATTTCCTAATACATGGGGTTTATTTAAATTTTTTCTAACACTGCGTCTCTTAGGATTCATGTAATGTTACTTAGTCATTGTTATATCCATACCATTCTACATGTTTAAGTTCCATAAGTTTCGCATTTGTATTTGATGAAGGTTTTATCTTGTTCTTTAATGATTGTTGTTTTTCTCATCCAAATAAAACTTTAAGCAACATGATGGTGTCCAGGCCTACATACCAAATGGGGCTCCCAAACCAAATGGTGTAGAGTCTAGTTGAGATTCTACACCGAGGAGATCCCAGTGACATTGGCGATACATTTCGTCCTGTCAACACATCTACAACTAAAGAGTAAGATCAAGAACAAAATAAAAGGCATAAAACACAAGAAGAAGAGCTTCAACAAGGGGAAGAAATGTTCCAAATGAGTTCAAGGATGAAATGTGGGAAGAATACCCACACATATATAACAAACTTCATATATATATACAGATAAACCCCTATGTAGGCAATGCACACTAATGATAGTGAAAGAATAAAGGGAATGGGAATGTAACATCCCTATTTGAATAATGTAATTGTAACCGTATGACATATAGATTAGCAAGTTGCATCATGTGGCGAAGGGCCAAACTATGTATTATAAACCATATACATAATGGTATTTAATAAGAATACATTATTGGTTACATGGAAATGGGATGAAAAGGGTAGGGAGGGCTATGACTCCATGAGAGGGGAACAAGAGGGAGTTTACATGGCTCAAGGGGGATGAACAAAAGTTTAAAAAATATTTTATTATTATGAAAATGTAACGCACCCCCTTCTAATCCCAACCCTCAACACTGGTTAGAAAGAGGTGGTCACTATGTAGACTCGTAATACGAAGTAGAGTTATGGAAATGTGGTCTAAAATGTTTGATCTTTTCCAACTCACTTAAAACTTCATATGGTTTAATTCATCACTTTCGTCTTGTCAATATGATTCTAGCAATATAATTTTTTTCTCGATACGACATTCAAATCGAAAGTGATGACCACTTAAAGTTTTAAACCACATCATCAATTCACCATGTGGCATCCATGTGGTCCCCACGTGGTGCCTACGTGGCTATCCTAGTTTGCCCCTTCAGTGCCACTTGGTTTCTAACCTATTCATGACCTGTGGTCATAACATAAAAATACATGTGTACATACAACTCTACTCTCTTATGTCAACACAACAAGCCACTACTACCATGTCACCCCAGAGGAAACTCTTCCCGGACAAAACCATCTCGGAGGTTTGAGTGGAGTAGCACTGCAAGATACTTTTAAGATTTGAGATTTCAAGATCTCAGGGAAAACCATCTCGAAAAAAACCTTGGAGGAAACCTTTCTCGGTGAAAACCATTCTTGATGAGAACCATTCTTGATGAGAACCTACCTTGAAGAAAATATGCAATAATAAGTCCTTCTCAGGACAACTATTCTGGAAAATAACCCATTCTCAGGCCCACTCCCACCATGTCATCTTAGAGAAAACTCCTTGGAAGAAACTCTGAGAGACTAAGTAAATAATCATCGAGACTGAGAAATTTTGTTGGCAAGTGATGGAAGAAACACCTATTAAGTAACGAAAATACCTTACATCTCAGGTTTTTGGTGAATCAAAGCACAGAGACAAAGTCTAAAGCATGATGGTGATAGGAACCCCTTTTTTCATCCTAAAATAAAATTGTCAGATATAATTTCCCATCTTGGAATAAACTCTGGTAGGAAATTCTCCCCAAAGAAATCAAAGGGAGATGTAATGTCCTAGGTTCCAAAACGTCAAGATCTAAGATTCTAGGATCTTGGTCACCAAAAAAATTTCATATGAGCTAAAATCTAAAGAGTTGAGGGCCAATTCAAATGTGGTTGTGTTTATAATAGGTCATAAGCCACTCTTGAAGGATTAGTCATATCTCAGTTGCGATGGTTCTAAAGAAGTTTGAGACTGACTCCAAGACTTGGCCATAGCCCTTAAGGTTTTTACATGACACACCTTGGACCAATATATCCTAATATTTCAACATGAGTTATCCCTCTTGAGCTTAGAAATAATAAAACCGGAATTGCTAGAAAATTATTTTTCCATGCCATATATAAAATAGGGAGACTTGCCCATTCAAATTACATAGAACAAGCACTTTAGTGCCCTTTACCAAAACATAAGAAACTTAACCAATTTCCTCAATTGCAACATGAATGTATACTCATACTAGTATCAATCACGAAAATAGTGTACACATAGTGATGAGCAGAATACATGCCAATCACCAATTTCATCAAATTTCATAATCACACATAGAGATTTGTTTAGTCCCTTAAACAAAGAATCACTGTAAATCTTTTTCACATAACACATACATAGAAATTTAGTCATTCCTTAAAATATTTATACAAGGAAATCAATATCTAATAACACACAAAGAAAATCACATTTCTCAACCAACATAAGCTTACTGAGAGAATGTTTGAGCCTGCACATGTTACTTAAACATAACAAGCATAGTCAGATAAATTATTTTTATGGTAAAAATGATTGGTAACTGAGAGTGTGACTTCAACTCCCCAACCAACCATAGACAAGCTACATCCACTATTACTTGTAGTTGTCACCCCCAAGCCATATTCCAAAGCTTGAGGGGGAGTGCTTTTAAGAATTTAAACCAACAACAAGAACTGAAGTGTAGCTAGGCTACACTTCCTTCATCCACCAGCTACACACTTTTCAATCAAATTGTTTAAGCATAATATCATCCATGCCAACACATCACACTGCAAAGAGCTATAGCTCACTTTTAGGAGAAGAGAGTCCATTATAAAGAAGTTTCTTTAGTGGTTAAGGTACTAATGGGTAAAGAAATCACTTCTCCAAGTGGTTCCTCAGTGGGTCAATCACCAAAGCTTGAACCCCAAGGAAACTTCTGGTGATTCATCAACCCTAAAAAACACCCGAGTGATTATTTACAATCCAACAAGTTCATCAATCCAAAATCCTGTAATGGGTTTTCTAGCCCTATAGGAAAGCTACACTCTCTAAAATAAATCACCCAAAAAGACTCACTCAGAGGGTTCCTCAACTGGTGCCCTTTTCCAGGATTCTATTCAATGTTAAAAATCACTTGACCTCTCTTTCAACATTGTGTTCTTATACAAAAATTATAAAAATTGTGTCTTATGCATATGCCTCCTCCTGTGTGTGAGAAAGAGTGAAAAACATGTATCTACCACAATGATAATCCATGTTCTCCTTCAAAATAAATTAACTACCTTCGCTCTCCACGATCGGCATAGCAGTCCATATCCTAACAGTGCAACCCATGCATGTCTTTAAATTTTTCCTTATATTTACTTATTGTTGGATCTAAAGTACACCTAGACCAACCTTCCTCTTTTAGTTAAATTATTGATAGTATTCCCACTCACCAACTAGGACCAATATTTAAAACAACAATTTCCTCAA
Organism: Pinus taeda; assembly: GCA_000404065.3. Lineage (NCBI taxonomy): Eukaryota > Viridiplantae > Streptophyta > Pinopsida > Pinales > Pinaceae > Pinus > Pinus taeda. The sequence goes on from APFE030553189.1 coordinate 47,481, forward strand.
GCATTCTCCTTCCTCAAGCACTAGAATCTATGTCCCTCTCTCAACCATTTTTAAATAATCACTATTATTTGCAAGAGAGAAATATTAACTAGGGTATGTCACACAAAAGTGCTTGTTGATAGGGATGAATGGACCAAAAATAGTCATAAGGGGTTCTCTCCAGTATGAGTTCCCAATTAGACCCCACACTAGTTGGGATAAGAGACTCATCCATATTTTGGCTTGAAACCATGCTTACTTAGTTAAATGTTGTGTGATATTGAATGATTGTCGCAAAAAGGAGGCATGCAAACTAAAATACAACTATCTAAGTGCAAAAATAAAACTATTGTAAACTACCTAAATGTGGAAATATAGATGAGGACATGAATAAATGAGCTACTAAACACAACAATAGATATATCAAGAAAGAATTAGTTGATTTATTCACATTTAAATGTTTATCTTACTAGAGAAAAAAAAGAATAGTCATTCTCTAATCTAGAAGGTTCTCATTGAAGAAAGAAACAATGAATAATTAGTAACAATGTAAGAAGTTTTAGTTTCTCAAGTGCAACAGATACAAGCACAACATTTCTAAAAACTAACAAATACTTCAAATGATGTTGATTTTCTTTTATTTTCTTCAGTATATCATTAAGAAGTGACACTGCAAAAATTCAACCATATAAAAGTAATAGGGCAGTAGAGATCTCGATGCAAAATGAGAGCACAAGATCTACCCTGGGAAAACCCACTAGGGTGAAAACCTAAACAACCTTTTCAATAGAAATTATTCTTTTTAACAAGAGAAAACCTAGACCTTATAGTCAACAATTAGGTCAAATTTACCTTCAATACATCAATGTTCTAACCTATTCACCAACCCTCTAGTAAAGTCACAAATCTACCCAACAAGCTTGGCATGGTTTTAACTTCCTAGGCCAAAATTCGACCTCCCATTTTTTCCAGATATTCAACCCCGTAATCCAGAAATTGTTGCCTAGAACCTGCAACTACAACTTTCCATAAACTTATGTGAGTTGGAGAGAGATATATTCCACACGTGTGATCTATATATATAGAGAAAGAGATGAATTTGTCCTTTATTTTCTTCCTCCTTTTCCTTCTTGTCCTTCGCGTAGATGCCCATAAAATTCCTTGACTTGTGAGGTCAAGTTGCTACTTTGAGGAGGAGGTAGAACTGTCTTTATATAGTGATATGTTGGGTTGAATGGGTGTCTTTTCTACCTAGGTCGACTTGACTTATAGGATGGACGAAATGACTAGTTTTGGAGGCAAAAATTCGATTTTGAAAATTCAAATTTTCTCTTTTAAAATTTCATAAGGAACATGATTCAAAAATCATTTCTTTTAACTCTAGCGTGAAGCACATGCTTTACAATGATCAATATAAATAAATCAAGGGATAAAATATACATTATGAAGATCAATCATAGTTACAAAATTCAACACTCCCTCTCAACTAGGGATGTATTCATAATGATTGTTTTACATGTTCTCAAGTTAAGAAAATTATCTAAGAAAAGGTTATAACAAATCATCATGAACCTAGTCAACAACTTTGAGATAAGGTAAATCATCAACATCAACTAGTTTCCACAATTGGTCGGTACCACTAAGCCATAATCTTGGTCAGTATTCTTGACACATGGAATAACAATTAGCATCAACTAGTAATCATAGCTTTGGTCAATACTACTAACCCATAATATTCATTGGTACTCCTGACCTATACTAGTCTTGGTTCACTATTCCTTGGGTTGGTACCTATGACCCCTTGGTGGAACTCCAAAGGCCACACTCTACATGAGAAATTGGGCTCAATTTTAAATGATCTCCTCATCTTATATGGAGAGACTGAGCCTAATGTTGAAAGTCAAACACTCAGCTGAGTAATCTTGGGCTTGTAGGACCATCTCCAACAACTCAACATATTTTACATAGGGAGAATGACTATCTATGATACTATCATATCAACACTCCCTCTCAATGACAGGGGTAATATATGCAAGCCTAAGCTTGTCCCTGAAGTATAAGAACTTCACTTTGGGTAGAGGATTTGTCAAAATATCAATTGTTTTCTCATCAGTGGAGATGTACTTGAGTTTCACTGTTCCCTTTTTCACCATGTCACAGATGTAGTAGTACTTGATTTTGATGTGCTTTGACCTATCATGGAACATGAGTTTCTATGAAAGCTTCACACAACTTTGATACCACAATATTTCACAATCAGTTCCAACACCTGATAGAATAATCCTACAAAAAACTTCCAAAGCAACACTACTTCAGTACATGATTCACTAGCTTGTATATAATCTACTTCTACAATGCTAAGTGTGATATATTTTTCCATCGTGCTTATCCAAGAAATCATAACCGAGCCCAAAGTGAAGCGTACTGCTAAAGTATTCTTCCTATCATTTGCAGTCCCTACCTAATCAGAATATGTATATCCCTATTATTGTACATCATTGATTGAGACATGTCTCAAACCATAATTAACAGTGCCACGTGGATATTTCAATATGTGCTATTCCACAATCCAATTTTCATGTCTCGGTTCCACTTGGAACTAGTTTAATCTATTTATTGCAAAGAAAATGTCCATCCTAATATTAATCACATACATAGATGGGCCAATAAACTATTATTACATGGATGGATCTACCAAATCAGACTTAGAACCTCTTAACTTCTTCAACTTAGTTACCATGGGAGTTACCATGGATTTACAATACATCTTGCCAAACTTTTAAAGGGTATTCAAAACATAATTTCCTTTACCAAGGAATATTTCACTAGGGTTCTACCATACTTCTAGTCCCAAATAATACTGCATCAAGCCAAGATCCTTCATGTAAAGTTTGGAAGCCAACTCCATCTTACACTTAATAATGAGAGACTCTACACCTATAAAAAACAAGTCATCAACACATAACAATAAAATCACATGTGCATTTTTCACAACCTTGAAATATAGATTATGATCAACATCACTTTTTGATGGCACAAGTATCATAAGGTAGCTATCAATTCAAACATACCAAGCTCTTGGAGCTCGAATGAGTCCATAAAAGGATTTCTTCAATATGTAAATATGAGATTCCTTCCCATGCACATCAAAACCTTGAGGTTATTCTATGTACACTTCTTCTTGAATTACACCATTTACAAAAGAAGTATTTACATCCATTTGACGTAAATTCCAACCCATAGAAGTAGCAAGAGGAATAATAGATCCAATAGAAGTCTACCTAGAAACTTAAACAAAGGTTTCATCATATTCCTCTCCCTCTTTCTGGGAGAACCCTCTAGCCACAAATTGTAACTTGTATTTGTCAATACTACCATCTATTGCATGCTTGATATTTTTTATATGCATTTGGAATTCACCATTGACTTCCCTTGAGGTTTTGACACAATCTCCCATACATCATTCTTCATTATGAATTTTTATTCTTTAATCATAACATCCATCCACATTTGTTAGCTAGCTTCTACCTCATAAGTGGGAGGTTCTACATAAATGATATTAATAATAAGAGCTACATAATTAGAGAACATTTTAGGTCTCTTAATTTCTATGGATATTCCATGTGGAGTTGCATGCCTTGCTTCTTGCAAGGTAGATCTAAGCCATGTTAGTTTTTTCCCAATATCAGGAACAACAATTGGTTCTACAGGTTCACAAGGCCCTTTTGGTTTTACAATATGTTTTGTAGGACTTGAACCTTTTCCCTTAGAAGCTTCATCTTCTTCTTCATCATTGGAGTCCATGGAAACTTCTTTAGTATTCCAATATTGAACCACCTCATCAAAGGTAACGTCCTGAATTACCTCAACCTATCAATTCCCTAGAATGTAGATTCAATAAGCTTTTGATGATTCATTATAACCAAGAAATATTACATTCTTGCCTAAAGGTTCTAGCTTTTTCCTCTTATTCTTGGGAACATGAATGTAAATTGGTAACCCAAAGATTCTCAAATTTCCAACCTTTGGCCTTTGTCTAGTGAACGCTTCTTTAGGAGTTATATTTTAACACTCCCGACAATATTTCTATTTTTTTTTATAATAAATGACTAATCAATATTTTTCATCAATACTATATCTGATGTACAAATTCTAGGCTTCAACATTGAACAAGGATCTTGAATTGTGATGAAGTGTCCAGTATTTATCACAATCACCGAATAAAACCAAAAGGGAGATCATATCATATCCTTATATATGATCATTTCCTTGTGAAAAAAAGAAATACCCTTTGCTACCTATATTTACATGTTTTACATCGACTGTCTACATGGTAGACTTTCTTGGCTACATTCCCATTTCCCAATTGTAGTATACAATCTATCCCAATTATGAGACAAAATGAACTTGTGAGCAAGGAATATATATTCAATAATATAATTGAAGCATAATACCAAAATCATAAGGAAAAAAAAAAGATACTGCCACATTACCCACTTTGAAATTTTGATCACATTCATTGGGAGTAGAGGCCTTCTCTGCCCCAATTATGAAATGCAAGTTATGGAAGAATTATAACAAATATTTTCCTTGTAATATTTTGCGAGAATTATCTCTAAATGAAATATTGTGTTTTAATCTCAAGGGTATTTTTAGATTAAATTACTTGGCATTTATTTATGTTGTGGTAGTGTGATATTATTACACACTCAATTTGGTTGTTGATTTGTCTAACATTCAATTGATCCGTCAATTCTTGTATAAATAATATCCTCAATATGGTGTTTATACTAAAACCTTTGGCATCATAATAAAGAGCTTTACATTTGGAATTCGAGTGGAGTAACCTATAATAAAAGTATTACAAGCTTAGATCTAAGGAGTTGTGGCTCAAAGAGAGCTACTTTAAGGAATGATATTCACATCAGATGTGAGAATGAGAAAATTTTGATGGAAAAATATTCAATCTATGAGAACAAAGGATGAAAAGACCTAATCGAAAAGGAGCCTTGGTTGTGCAAGACACCAAACCAAAGGATATGGGTGACAACCATTGTGTTATCACCAAAATAAGAGCTTACATTTTCCCTAATCATGGTCTTAGATGAGTGTCAAGTCATCCTATGTTTTAATGGGTAGGTGATAGGTTAGGACTCTCATAGGTCTCATTTTCATATCCAAATAAAACCTAACAACCTTATTCCATGTCTCATAAGTCTCACTTTTGGTTTAGAAACTCATATCTTAAACCATTTTGATTTTTTTTTGGAATTAGCCCTGAAAACATGTTTTCATAGAGCAGACAGTGTAAAATGTCAGTTTTTCACTATGACAATGCTGCTCTTTTCGTAGCGCACTATGAGGCAAAAACCTTGTTTTTCTTTTTTCAGTAGTCAACTTCCAAGGGGGTTCTTGAGAAATTGAAAACTCATTTTTGAAAAATTAAAGGGGTTTTTCTTACAAACATTCTTACCTACAAAAAACTCCTCCACTTTTGTAACAACTATCAAGGATCAAGAGATAGGAGCTCAGGAGCGCAACCTTCTTTTTTAGGAAAAGCAGAGTTATTGGTTGATGAAGTGGTTGTTGTTTTCCACTCATTTTGTCAACTTTCTCTTCACATTCAAATATCATTCCTTAACAAAAGTTACCCAAACTCCTCTCTATCATTTAATTTTCAGCCTTTTCATGTATTAGTCAGCTGTCACCTTTGAAAAGTTAACTTTTTGACATACAATTTGCTGTCCAAAAAGTTCTTTACAACTATCATATTTTTAAGAGGGCAGTTTGGGTTATAAAGGGAAATTGCCATGAATATTAAAACATAAAAGGAAGGCTATGTGTTTGGATAGGAGCCTATTGAGATTTAACAGATCATGGAAGACCTTAGCTTCACACAATATTTCATCCAGATAGGTTACATGTATTTCTACCAGGAGCTGCAAGGGGATTTGTGTGTTTCTTGGACTGTTTTGAGCTGTTAGTTTCAAAAGGAATTTTCAGGCGAATGAAGATGAGTTTCAAAAATATGAAGGAGGTTTTTTGTAAGAAAATAACAAGGAACAAACAAATCTTTCAATTTTCTCCCAAGTGCTACCAATTTGGAGATTCGAAGTTTCCTTGGAGACCTATTTTTAGAATTCAAAATTTTCCTATTTTATGATGCATATTTCGGACAACTAAAGCTGGTTTTAAAAAAGATAATAGAGGTTTTTCCTATAAACATTCTTATATACAACAACCTCCTCCATTTTTGAAACATCTATCAGGGATCAAAAGAGATAAGCTCCGCCTCAACACCTATTTTTCAGATAAAAATAGTGTAGAAAATGATAAATTTATAGGTCAGTCTTTCATTAAGGTGAAGACCAAATTTTTGAAGAAGAACATCTTATAAGGTTGAGTTGTTTTGATTTTGGTGATCATATCAGTGTTCATGGAATTTTGAAAAAACTCCCAAACTACATGTGTTTAAAGGCCGTGTTAAAAAAAAAAAGAAGCATACGCAACAGTTTCATAGTACGAAACTGCTGAAGGTGATCATTTAGAACTTATGGATGCTTTCAGGAGGTAAGGTCTAATTAATTTGAAGTTTTGAAGTTGCTGGTAGCCATGGGATTATATGTGAAGTTTCATATGGCAGTGGTGTAGATAACAAAGTTTCAAGGAGCATTTCATAAGTAATATGAAGGTTGTGCTACGAAAACAGAGTATTTACGTAGCACAGTAATGTTTCATCCTTTCCACCATATGTTTGAATTTCCTTTTTTCACAGGTGGAAAATGATGTTTCAATGGAATATTAATGCATGCCACATATACACCAACAAAACTTCTCGAAGATAAGCATAAAGGATTAAGGGTCTTAAAAGGAGGAATTCTGTCTCCTAGCTTTCAGGATAGTTAGGTCATGACTCAACAGGTTTTGCAACAACACTTTGGACATCATCAAGCTGGAAGACATGGATTGGTAGAGGATTAAAGAATGCATTGAAGTCATAGATAAGGTTGTTGAAAGCATGATTTAGGAGTTTCACTCCTATTTATATTAGGAGTCTTAAAGACAGTTGGCTGTCAAGTTGTAATTAAATAGTTTGTTTTATGAATAGATAGGTGTCAATGTTAGGAATTCGAATTCCTCCAAAGATGGATGATAGTATCCAAGGTTGTAAAACTATATATTAATCTTGAGAATCAAATTCCAAAAGAAAGTTGGTTTTTGTAAGAAACTGTGGTTTTTCGTACTTAATACAGAGATCAGCTTGACTACTCAATATTGACAATGAGTTTATCTGTCTAATGTTTTTATGGCCTTGCTGAATTTCTTATTTGCAGTGGTATGAGCTTGTGATACTTAGAATTCATTGGAAAATGCTCTAACTTCCTTCACATGCTTGTAAACTGTGTTGTTTCTTTGTGTTATTGTGTTATTTATAAACCTAAACTCTAAGTGCCTTGACTTACATGTTTGCTGATCATGTTGTTTTTTTGAAAACCATCTTGACTCCATAGCCCAATAGATGTTTGCTAGTCTTTGATTCAACCAGTCAACCAGTTACACATTTGTCCACTTTGTTCCTAGAGTTAGCCTTCTAATCATTAATCAAAATCCTAAACCTATTGAGAGAGCCCTCTTGAGTTGTGGAGGCTAAGCCTAAGCCAAAAGATTGGTTTGAAAGAGTTACTCAGAGTCTACTTGATCAGTAGCCTATCAAGGTCAGATTTTGTGATAACATTTTGGTGCGTCTGCCGAGAGTCTAAAGATTACTCATTCCTGAAATCAAGAAGCTGAACTTCTGAAGGTAGCAGGAGCTTAGTTATCTTCTCTAGGCTACAAAACCGCCTTGGCGACTCCATTGTTGAAGAATTCAAATTTCATAGATTTATGGTGATTCTACTGAACTTATGAAGAACTCAGATGCTGCCATTCTTGTTTCAAGGTAATCATGTATAAATTTTTCAGAAATTCATGGGTTCCCAAATCATTTTCCCAAGGATACATATTTTTTAAGGAATGGTCCAAAATTCAATGGAGAATATTTGAGTTTAACTTTAAAGCATATATCATATTTCTGTGATTTTACCGAGCTTATTAGAGTCAAACATGAGGATGTTTTCATTATGTTGTTCTATGATTCATTTCAAGGGAAATGTACACAGTGGATTGAAAGTTTTCTTGTCAAATCTATTAAGTCATTTGTAGACTTTTGGCTTATGTTTTTGGAGGAATGCATAGGCATACCAGAGTTGGTGGCAAACTCTCCTTCAATTCAAGGTTTCAAACAATGGAATGATGATCATATTAATGAAGAAATATATGAAAATTTTTCTTTGTCCTTATCTTCTTATCTAAAAACATTTGAGTGCAAGACAAAAGATAAGATGAAATTTTTTGATGAAGTTGCTAAGAACATTGAGAAAGACATTGGAGGTTTACACGGTCAAATTCAATCATATAGTCTTCATGATCATGATCATTCTTTTTAGAATCTTTCTATGGCAGAACACAAAGAGAGGGTGTTTGAATAGCCAGAATACACTATATTTGAAGACCATTTTGAATAGCTAGAATGTTATGAGAATCATCAAACTAATCATGTCTTTTTGACCCTATAGCTGATTACATGGAAAATATTTACTGTTCAAACTTCCAGTTATATTTTCATCTTGAAGATCAGTTACATCTCATGTTGCCTTGGTAATTTCATTATCATGTTTATTTTTGCTTCAGGCACAGCCAAGAGATTCAAGTGTCAGATCAAATCAATGATTAGCTCCATTGGAAGTTTCATGTTCCTTGATCTACAAATGGAGGTTGTAGCTGATAGGGTAGGTAGGAGTGTGTGAATAAGCTCAAAGTTGACTGAGCAAATTTTCAGTAGATATAGATTTGTTTCTTCTATAGTGATCATCAAACTTAAGCCCGAGTTGAAGGCCCAAAAGTTTGAAGAAGATGCTTGTCAAATCAAATAAAAGTATTTCTGTTTTACAAAAAAATGGATAGCACTGGAGCTACGAGTTCTTAGTGTGCCACAGGGGTACACTATCCCAAGTGGAGCCACTATTATCACCAAAATAAGAGTTTACATTTTTCCTAATCATGGTCTTAGATGAGTGTCAAGTCATCCTATGTTTTAATGGGTAGGTGATAGGTTAGGAGTCTCATAGATCTCATTTTCATATCCAAATAAAATCTAACAACCTTATTCCATGTATCATAAGTCTCACATTCGGTTTAGGAATGTTGGCATTATGAGACAAGTGTTGTCCTTGATGGCAAATCACTCAGATGATAAATTATAGTGCAGCAAAGTTATTTTCAAGTTCACAGAATTTTATGCAGAGAAACGTTTACTTCAAGTAGAGAAAAGTTCATGGAATTTTATGCAAAGAAAAGTTTATTTCAAGTAGAGAAACGTTCATGGAATTTTATGCAGAGAAAAGTTTATTTCATGTGGAGAAAAGTTCACACACTTTCATGGTTGGTTCATGGTATCAGTCCCGCAGTTTTTGATCCTATGGTTTTGGCCCATGGTATTGGTCCATGATTTGAGGAAGAGCTTGCCTATATAAAGCAAAGGAGATCATTTGGCTTGGGTATGCTTTTGGGTTGAATATCTTAAGATCTGAAATATTGGGTTATTGTTTCAAAAGCTCGATCTATATGAAAATGAAGTGGAAAGCGAATCTGTGAAGGGTGATCTCTCGAGTGCTGCAGCTGCGGAAGTGCGGAGGCACCACAGAAGGCGCAGTGTGGAGACACCACAGAGGCACCATAGAAGGCGTAGTGCGGAGACACCACAGAGGCGCCACAGAAGGCGCAGTGCGGAGGCACCACAGGAGACGCCACAGAAGGCGCAGTGCAGAGACACCACAGAGGCGCCACAGAAGGCGCAGTGCAGAGACGCCACAGAGGTGCCATAGAAGGCGCAACGCAGAGACGCCACAGAGGCACCACAGAAGGCGCAGTGCGGAGGTGCCACAGAAGGCGCAGTGCGGAGGCACCACAGAAGGTGCAGTGCAGAGGCGCCATAGGAGACGCCACAGAGGGCACAGTGCGGAGATGCCACAGAGGCGCCACAGAAGGCGCAGTGCGGAGACGCCATAGAGGCGCCACAAAAGACACAGTGCAGAGACTCCACAGAGGCGCTAGAGAAGGCGCAACGTAGAGATGCCACAGAGGCGCCGCAGAAGGTGCAGTGCGGAGACGCCATAGAGGCGCCAGAGAAGGCGCAGCGCGGAGACGCCACAGAAGGCGCAGTACGGAGGTGCCACAGGAGACGCCACAGAGGCACCACAGAAGGCGCAGTGCGGAGACACCACAGAGGCGCCATAGAAGGCGCAGTTTGGAGATGCCACAGAGGCACCACAGAAGGCGCAGTGCGGAGATGCCACAGAGGTGCCACAGAAGGCGTAGTGCGGAGGCGCCACAGGAGACGCCACAGAGGCGCCACCAAAGGTGCAGTGCAGAGGTGCCACAGAAGGCGTAGTGCGGAGGCGCCACAGGAGACGCCACAGAAGCGCCACCAAAGGCACAGTGCAGAGGCGCCATAGAAGGCGCAACTGCGGAGGTGCGTGATGCCACAAAAGGTGAAGTGCGTAGCGACGCAGGCCAAAGAAAAGGAAATTGCGTCTCTGTCTTAAGATCTTTTTTTTAGTGATTTTTTTGTTGATAAGGTGTTCAGGGTTTAGTTTACTATTATTGTGGATCTCATTATCTGGGTTGCTTACTTGTACTTGATGATCATTTGATGTTTATGGATCCAGTTTGAAAATTTATGAAAAGTGGTCC
>APFE030553190.1:0-62904 GCA_000404065.3 Pinus taeda
TTAACTCAGTTAATTGAGTTAAGTCCAGTTAGATTAGTTCCAACAGTTTGTGGAACTGATTGTGAGTTCAGTTAGTCAATGCATGCATGCATGCAACTAGTGTACTTCAAATAACTAAATATTCTCTCACAAATAGCTCATGCATGTCAGTTCAGATAGAGACCCAGTTGAGGATATATATTGCATGCAGAAGGAATTCTTTCCTTGAGGATTGTGCAGTTTAGTCTGAGTACAGTGTTGAGTGTGAGAGGGGAATTCACATAGGTGGTAGCCAGAGGACCCAGGAGAAATTGCGCAAGGAAATAGGAGGCTTGGAGGACTGAAGGAAGGCATATGTGTTGTCTATTCTTTCTATGAGCAGCATTGAGGGATTGTACTGAGAGCTGGATAGCTTGTGAGATAAAGATTTGTGTAATCCTTAGATATTTCCACTTGTATGATAATACAGAGATCAGGGTTTTTAGCTTAGGCTTTCCCCAAAGTATTTTTCTGTGTTCATGTGATTGGTTTATTCTTCATATGTTATATGTGTTCTATTTGATCTTACTCAAAATCGATTAAGCTTCCACAATTTTATTTCTAGAATTAGATCAAGTATTTTTCTTTAGTATATTGCATTATCAGGTGATCTACAGTGAGAATTTCTACAGATATAACATCACAGAGGTGCATAGTGGATGAATGGGTCAAAAGCTAAGAGTTAAAGAGGAGTTAGTTGCTGGAATTAATGGTGACTATATAGATCGATGAGTCAAGGTAGCGAGGACCACGATTGCATCGATGATTTAATGGATCTTGTCATGAGATGAGAAGTAAGCCACCTCTGATCTCCCCGTGCTCTCCTTATTGAATAAAATTAAGAACAAAGAAGTCATGCCAAAGTACATGTCAAGCTCTATGAGCCATGAATAAGGATGGAAACTCTTATTGAAGTGTGCAAGTGGATTGAGGATTTATTTCTCAACATGGAAACTCTCAGGAACCAATTCCTAATGTTTAAGGTGGCTCAAAATATCAGGTGATTTGATTGCAGGAAGCAATGCCATGCATAGGTACACTTGGGTAGTGTGTAGGGGAAATAATGGTCAACAGAGAGAGCATCATTCCTAGTGCATGAGAGGAACAAAGCCCAGGATTGTAGTTGAGCACTGGGGAGAAGCAACATTTTTGCTAGAGAGATGAGTGGAGATCTCTATGGGTCTGAGTGCACTGCTAAGGAAAAGTTGAGTGAGCCTATGATGCATATAAGACGCTAAGAGTACCTATGTAGTGGAAAGAGACCCTGAGAGCCTGTGATGTTGTGTGAGAGCACAAGAAGATCCTTTGAACAGGAGGTAGAGCAATGGGTCGAGAATAGAAGACAGTGTTGTGTGGGTTGTGAGTTAACAACAAGCTGCTACAAAGCAATGGAACATAAGTTGGTGAGTTGGAGCCTACATACGGGAAGTTGGTGATTCCATCTCTAGTGGGTGTTTGAATAAATCTTGGGGGTTAGTGCCTCTTGTAAGCTGGTTCTTGCATAAATTCAAGGAGCTGCAAGTTGGTGCTTGCAACAACTCTATGAAGTTGGTGCTTCACATGGTACTTCTAGTAAGTTGATTAGGTATCTTCAAAAGGAGGTAGTTGGTGCTTCCTGTGAGTGGTGGATCATAAACAGATTAATGTAACAGAGTAGGTGCTCTTAATTTTACATCAATAACAACAACAAGCTTTGGTGGTTTTTTCTTAAAAGGGTTTCCACATAAAACTTGTGTCGCATGTGTTTTTTTCTCATGATGTGTATGCTTGTGTTGATTTATATGGTTGTTTTTATGGTTTTTTAATGGCTACTCTCATATAATGGATGCCAAATCTGAATAAGTCTCTCTCTCTCTCTCTTTGTCAGAACCAAGTTTGTACTTTCAAAAATGGGTCAGATTGTTCTAAATAAAAATAGTTAAGATTTTTACAAGAAAAGTGGATTAAGTATAGGATTAGGTTAAATTTTGGTGTGAAAAGGTGGCAAAGGATTAAGAAGTAGGTTAATAAAGTTGTTTTTGTGATGCCAGACTGTTTACCCAAGGCATGCACCAATTAGAGGCCAAAAAATAGGTGGCGCTACAAAATATTTCTGTAGTGTGCTACAAAATATTTCTATAGCGTGCTACGAAATATTTTCATAGTGCCTACAAAATTTTGAAAAAAATAAAGTTTAAGCTATCGTTTGGGTTATTTTAAAATCTTTAAAGTTATTTTATTTAACTAGTATGTGATATGACTTAATGTGATGGTTTGAGGCGATTTCAAAACATTAAAGAAGGTTTGCAAAGGAGGGTTAAAACAATAATTTGGTCTAAATTAGTATTTCCATCAAACCCAGTCCAGGTGACTCGCTAGCAACAAATAGTGAATTTTTTAGCAGTTTTTGATAGTGTGTGGCAGAGTGCTCATTTTTTGTCAGTTAAGCAATGGGAAATTCAATTCATCTCAGAAACGTTGGCCCTCGAAATAGAGGCTAAAACTAGTCAAAACTTAATCCTAATCTAAAGGGACCCGTGAAAATTGATGAAGAGGAGAATGCGAAGTCTTTAAAGGGTAAGAAAGAGGCTACAAGACAGGGGAAGGTAGAGTGTATAGGAAGGAAAGGGAAAGGAGCTCCAAAAGGTAGCAGAACTATACAAAAGGGTAATAGAAGGATGACAAGAAGCCAAGACAAATTAAACCTCCTTGCTTAGGCTGCAGAAGTTATGGAAAAATGATCACGTTACCTCATTGACAAAGCAATATATGAAACCCTAATTTTGTTTGAAAAAACTTAATTTTACCTCAACATTTGGGCATGCTCCATTTTGTCTTTTTGACAATTAGTTTATTTTCGATATGTTATGGTAATATGTAATAAAGGTTTTGTGGCTAAAAAAGAGCATACAATATGAGTCAACACAAGAAAGAATGGCCTTAAAAGAGTTCAAACATTACACAATACAATTGCATAGTTTCAGCACATATCAAAGGTTCATGTACTATTTGGCTACAAAGGAGGTATAGGGATTACACTTCTAGATACAAATATTATGTGACAAAATTAATTAATTAATGTTTTGGTTCATATGGTTTAAGCATCAGGCATGATTCCATCATTTATATACTCAATGGTTGTACTAACAAAAATATATGTTTTATATTTTGCATGGAAAATAAAGTTTTGTTACTAACGTTAAAACTTTAAAAATTCTATTTGAAATTTTAGTATGAAAAAAAGAGGTGTAAATTGAATAGAAAAAGGCATTTTAGAAACAACCTTTCCAACTACTTCAAATTCTTGTGGGAAAAATCAGAAGCATCTAAAAGCTTGTGGCTAAAATTTTAATTTACAAACCTTCCCAGTAAAAGAGAATTTAGTTACACACCTTCCACGTAAAACACAAAGTTTAATTATACGTTAATAAAGAAAAATCCAAACACTAAGATAATAAAACCACCTAGATATGAAACTATTTAGTTACAAACCTTCCACGTAAAACACAAAGTTTAATTATAGGTTAATAAAGAAAAATCAAAACACTAAGATAATAAAAGCACCTGGAACCACCTAGATATGAGACTTTAGAAATATTAAACAAGGTTGGAAACAGCGCTCATGAACTTAGTCTTCCACCTTATACATATATTAAATCATATTTAACCTAGAAAAAATGTAAACAACATGAATAACAAAAACCGTTAGTCCCAAATGTCTAACTAAAATTTGGCAAAACCACAGCTTCCAACGTTCAATAACAATGGTATGCTAAATACCACCGAGAGGAATGTGTCTATTCCCTCCTAGCCGCTGCAGTTCATTTTTCCCTCCTTGCAAAAGTATTGGAGCTGCAATATCATCACAGTTATATCATCCATAGATTCTCTGGCAATGGCTACTTCTACAAGCTCTTTACAAGCACCCAGAAGACTTTCTCCATGCTCCTCCTCCCCCCAGCAGAAAGGCCTGCCAATATCCACGGCTTCCTGATTACTGACCACATCCAACAGCCCATCTGATGCCAAAATTATAAACTCACAATCAGATAATATTTCAACGATTCTGGTCTGGTCTCTGGTTCAGATGACACCAAAATTTTCATAAACCCATTGCCTATTGCCCTAGATATAGCAATCGGTCCAACTCGTGAAATTCCATAGTAATCAGTTACAGGTCCACCCAATTTCTCTATGCGTTCTCTCTCGTCCTACCTCCCAGGTTTGTGATCACATGTCAGGGCTTCGGCTACGCCTGCACTGCAATCTCCATCTCTATTTCTTCTACTAATAACTGCTCGTGAATCCCCATCATTGGAAACCACTAGGTTTCCATCTATAATAAGAACAGATACACAGGTACTGCCACCCCAAAACCCTAGTTTCAAAAATTCCTCATCTGTTCTCAAATACCCAGATTTAACTGCCTCCTCAAGATTTTTCTTACTAAGAAAATCAACTTTATTAGCAGTGTTAATGTCTGATTCTCCATCTAATTCTGATTGTTCTCCCAGGGCGTTCAAAATATTGTGTCCAATATTTTCAGCTGCAAAATCTGCTCCTTTCCAACCTCCATGACCATCAAACACACCAAAAAATGAGGCCTTAACGTTTCTGAATTTAGAATTGGAATCGTCAGCTGGAAGCAGAATATTAACCGTCATTCATTTCTTCGGGAAACTCCACGGCCTCCAGGGATGTCGCAGGCCTCAAGGGATGGCCATACTCATATATTATTTCTTCCTGGGAATTACGATTCAGACTTAATGGGGATGGAAATGAAAATATACCTCTCCTATCTGTGCCACTCCTTGTTTGCGAGGCTCGGAGTCTCTTAACCTAAATAAATGTTTAGTGATTTATGATTCTGAAACAGGTAACTCTCAAACGACGTAAATTTGAATTTGATTCGGCTATGGCTATCGTCTGCTGGGAAGGGGTGAAGTGACTCTGTCTAGCATCTTTATGTCCTAGGTCCCCTTTAAATATATAGTGCATAGTTTAGTAGTGAAATAATTAAGTGGTCAGATGGTTTATGATTTTTAAATAATTAAGAGGTGAGATGGTTTATGATTTTTTTTTAATATATATGGGATATATGGGGTGTTGTTTAATAAGGTATCTTTTTTGTTTTTTTTCTTATATTTTTTTGGGTTCTGGGTTCAATTTTGTTTGGAATTTAATTTAAATTTAAGAAATTTGTAATTTAGATTGTTTTACTGGGTTAATTTTGTTTGGAATTTAATTAAGATTTATGAAATTTGTAATTTAAGTTTTTTATTTTTTTTGGGTCAATTTTGATTGGAATTTGATTAAAATTTAAGAAATTTGTAATTTAAGATTTTTTTTGTTAATTTTGTTTGGAATTTAATTAAGATTTGTGAAATTTGTAATTTAAGTTTTTTATTTTTTGTCAATTTTGATTGGAATTTGATTAAAATTTAAGAATTTGTAATTTAAGGTTGTTGAGTATATACATTTTGAGTGCCATAAGGTTTTTTAGGGTGTTATAACTACTTTTGTGTTAAAAAATGCAATTTAAATGGCATAACACTACTATCTTATGGAGAATTGACTCATTTGATTCTATAAAAAGGCCAAAACAAAGTTGTCTCATTATACTATGTGCCCTAATATGTAACATAAGATCTCTTATTTTTGGTATAAGGTTGTTATGTTGCTTCTTATGACATCTCCTAGGAGAGTCAAGTTGCCTAGCTAGTGAAATTCAACATGTTGGTAAGATAAGTTTTATGAGAAGTTGTGAGTCAATTATATGTGGTGACATTTCATCAATGTGTGAAGGGAGTTGGTGGGGCTTAAAACAAAAAGATCATTCATAGAAGACCTCCTAGAGAATACAAAAAAACACACCAGTTTCATCAAAGGCCAAAACAAAAGAAAATATTTTGCTTCCATTGCAATGAAAAAGGACATATTGCTCCAAATTGTCAAAAACTCAAAAAAGACAAACAACAATCTTGGAAGAAGAAACAATTTAGCTATAAGAATAAATCTGGCAAGGTAAATATTATTGATCTCCCTTCCAGCTGTGAGGAATTAACAGATTCAAAAAATTATTATGATCTAAATGACCAGATACATACTGTTTATGAAGAAGAAGATTATGAAGTTGAATAATGCAAAGATCCACACTGTAATGAATGTTTTCAAGAACTCTGTGAATGCAGTGATCCTGACATTTGCAAATGTAATGCAGCATACCACTATCAAATGAAAGCTTAGATTATGATGAGCTTTCTAGAAATTAATTTACACAAATGGTTAATGTTGATGATCCAAAACTCAAGTAAATGTATAAAGGATCGTTGATGGCCCATCTTCAACAGTCCAAGTCACAACAATATCAAGAACAACAAAAGTCACAGGTAAATCATCAACATACCTATATTCCTTCTTTAGCCTTATTTTCAGTTGATGATCTAACAAGACAATTCAGAGAACAAACAATTGAAGATGATCTTCCTCAAACACTTCTTGCAATTAAGCAAGCTATCAAAGATCTCAGAAAAGAAGTCAGAGATAATAGAAGGTTATGCATTGAAGCACATCAGGGGCACAATATACATTCTTTACATGCACAACCCACAAAAGGAGAATCTTCATAGACATAACAGAAAGAACCAGAAAGACAGCCTGATCCATATCATGATCCAATGAAAGGGATTTTCAAATCTGAAGGCTTTGAAATTCCAGATGAAGAATTTTAAGATCCTAGATCTAGATTAAGAATGAATGCAATGAACACAGATGTAATGTACTGTGTAAAAATGAAAATCAGAATTGGTTCTTCCATAGAATGGTGGAAGGTTCTAATTGATACAGGTTCAAGACTGAACATAGTAAGCGGCACTATAATTCCCTATCCTCAAAGACAAAAGACAAAGTGTCCAGGAGTTGTTACTGCATGTGGAGATATCAAGACAACGGAAGAAGCTATAATAGATGTCTTTGTTTCTCAATCCGAAGGAATTCAAGTTCATGCTCCATTAGTCACAGGGCTTGATTGTGCTATGTACTTAGGAACTCCTTTCCTAAGCAATTTCAGAAGACATGGAAACTCTTATGATGAAAAATCACAAAAATGGGGATATTTTCTTATCTTCAAAGGTATAGATTATTTCTATCCATTTATTCATGCCAATTCTCCTAATAGATTGATCAGAATTGACAGGTTACAGAATACCTTGGCAAAGATGGACAAGAAGAAAGAAATGCTCAAGATTGATGAAAATCTTCTGAAAGGCAAATTTGAAAAAGAAATAAGTGAGATCTCTCAGAAACTAAAATCTTGTTGTTCTAAAGATCCAAATGCCTTTTGGCATATTCATAAATATGAAGTAGAATTGCCTTTGAAAAAGGAATTTCATGGAAAACTCAGAAGATCAAAAGCAATACCGATGAATTCTGAACAACTCAGGTATTGTAAAGAAGAAATAAAATCCTTACTGCAAAAAGGTTTGATCAGAAAATCTCATAGCCCTATTGCTTGCTTTGGATTTTATGTCAACAAACATTCAGAGATTATCAGAGGAAATCCAAGATTGGTAGTAAACTACAAGCCTCTAAATAATATTCTTGATTATGATCCTTATCCCTTGCCAAAGCCCTCAGTGCTTTTGTCTCAGATATCACAGTCAAAAATCTTTTCCAAGTTTGATTTAAAGTCTGGTTTCTGGCAAGTAGGGATAAAAGAAGAAGATAAGTGGAAAACAGCTTTTTCAGTACCAGAAGGACATTTTGAATGGAATATTATGCCCTTTAGACTAGTAAATGCTCCATCAGCCTTCCAAAGGATTATGGATGAAACATTTGAAGGTATGGATGATTTCTTGAAGAAATATATTGATGATGTTCTAATTCATTCTACAGATATTCCCTCTCATATAAAGCATCTTAATATATTCTACAAGAGAGTCAAAGAAAAAGGTATAGTTTTATCAAATTCAAGAATGAAGTTATTTCGGACTATGGTAGATTTCTTTGGATATGTGATTCAATATGGATCATATTACATTATGCAACATATTCTTGATTTCATAGATAAATTTCCACACATAATCACTAATAAAACTCAACTACCAAGATTCTTGGGTAGTTTGAATTACATCTCCAAATTTGTCAGACATTGTGCCCAAGACAGAGTCTTATTAAATAAAAGATTGCAAAAAGATCCAATTCCATGGACAGAGGATTTAACAGAGGCAGTTAGAAGAATTAAAGGGAAAATTAGGAATATTTCTCCTTTAAGCACAATCAATGAAGAATGGCCTAAAACCATCATTACAGATGCCAGTGATATCGGATGGGGTGCAATTTTCTGCCAACGTGATCCTAATAAAAAGAAAATGGAATATGAAATTTGCGAGTATGCCTTTGGAATCTAGTCAACTACACAAAAAAATTGGTCCAGCCTAAAGAAAGAACTTAGAGTTGTCTGCCTTGGCATTGCCAAATTCAAAGATTTTGTGATCTATAAAAAAATTTACAGTCAAAAAAGATTACCAAGCTCTTAATTTTGCTATCCATAAATGTGACTTTGAAGATGCAACAATGGTTAGATGGATAATGACATTGGCCCAGTATCGTTTTGATGTAGAGTTCATTTCTGGAGTTAAGAATTCCTTCGCAGATCTTCTCAGTCAGGAATTTTTACAGAGAAATGATGTAAATAATCTCATATGTAACGTCATAAGAAGATTAGAAAATGAGATTCACATTGAATGTGTTGATGGTTCTCACACTTTGAATCTGCAGAAACCTCTACTCAATTATCAAACAAATTGGTTTCCAATGAAAGAAATCAAATATCGGCATGGAACTGGACAGCATTATTTCTCATGGGATGATCAAATGCAAAGAAATGATGAATCTTTTGAAGCTTTAAGCTTTCTTCAAGATTTGGGAAATCTTGATTTCACATTACACACAGATGTAGATGAAAACCTAATCTAATGTGAAATCTACATTGATCGCTTCCTATTGCCACCCAACCTTCAGAACTCTGAAGATCATGAATGCCAAGAGAAAGCCTGGTATACACGTATGTGTTTTGAAAATAAAACTAACTCGTTTTTCTATAATGTGCAGTTTTCTTTTAGATATCATGGGATGCAAGTTACACAAATCGAAGAATAAGACCCCACACCTGAATGGTTTAAAGAATGGTGGAAAATTTATGGTATCAGTCCTCTATGTTTTTACCCATTCTCTCTACGGTTATTACAACTTCCTGGATTTACAGAACCACGATCACATCAATCAGGAATTTTATACAAAGGATTTTGTATATTAGCAATATCACCAATTATCACATGCTTGCAGCACTCCATGCCAATGGATCCTTTCATTGGTTTATTACACGAAATCTTTTCATTAGAAGATTCGAGGGAAATATGAATGGCTCTTCACATGACTATGAGTCATTTCATACCATGACAGATGCATATTTAAATCCTTTTGGCCTACTACTTTTTCAGGACGACGTACCAGAATATGCTGAAGTACCAATTTGGGAATGTGAGGAAGAAATTTACTCACAGTATTTTAATAATGACTCCTTGACTATGTTCAAAGAACATCATTATTCTTGTGAACAACTAGACCATTTTCTCATTTTGTAATGTCTTTCTGTCCGACTTTGGTGACAAACAGGTTTTTCGTAAGGTTCCCTGAAAAAGAATCTCTTACAGCGTAATCAACGTGAACAACTAGAACATTTTGTCATTTTGTAATGTCTTTCTGTCTGACTTTGGTGACAGACAGGTTTTTCATAAGGTTCCCTGAAAAAGAATCTCTTACAGTGTAATCAACGTGAACAGCTAGAACATTTTGTCATTTTGTAATGTCTTTCTGCCCGACTTTGGTGACAGACATGTTTTTCGTAAGGTTCCTTGAAAAAGAATCTCTTACAGTGTAATCAATCCAACATATATAATTAAAAAAGGGATAAGAATAAGTATAAAATATTTTATGATTGAATTACTGTGCAGATGTCCTCCGGGTTACCCGAAAGCAGGATTCTCTCATATCAAATCAGAATAAGTATAAAATATTTTATGATTGAATTACTGTGTGGATGTCCTTCAAGTTACCCGAAAGCAGGATTCTCTCATATCTAATGCAAGGATTTGATTTTGATGTAAAGTAAGATATTGTGCGGATGTCCTCTGGGTTACTCGAAAGCAGGATTCTCTCATATCTGATGTAAGGATTTGATTTTAATGTAAAGTAAGATTCTCTCATATCCGATATAGAGGTATCACCAAACCCAGAACTGGGAGGATCTATAAATAGATGAAGACTAGGGAAGAGAGGAATTCAGGTTTTGAGAAATTTAGAGAACCTTTCTGCTGGAGAAGTAACTTGGTATTGCTTGAGAAGCAACTTTGTAATACTTGAATTTTGAAGTTCATGAATAAAGATTCCTCAATTTATGTAAATATATGTCTCCTTTGTAGATTGTTTTGGATTCTATTCTCGAACTTGTATGAGGCTTGTTAAGGTTGAAGAAGTCACAAAGACGTAGAAGTAGATCGTTGGGCCAGAGTTCATGTTTCGGCACGAGGATATTGTTCAGAAGAATTGTCAGATATTGGAGCGATTAAGCAGGCCTGGTATTTATTATGAACTAATACTCTCGTTGGCATTCACATTCAAATATATTCAAAAACAAATTTGTGATGCCAGATTGCGCAGTAGAGGATTCTCTTCCCTCTCTATGATTAAAGTATCAGTCACGGATCTTGTTTATTTCCTCATTTCTGCATTCTTGCTTTCACTGTGTACGCTTTGTAGTTGGTATCAGAGCGAGGTTGAAAGTATTTCCACTTTCTTCCTGTTGTTAGAAAGTATTGGTTATGGATAATTTTTCTCCAGCACGAAGTTCTCTTCATGACTTTAGTGATAAAAGTTTTGATGAAATTCTTAGAGAAGAAGAAGAAAGAGAATGTAATGAAAAAATATAATCTGGTTTTCACACTGTCGTCCATGATAAATCTATTACATTATTAAATGAACAGAGTAAGTCTAGTTCTTGGTCTTTACCAAAAATACACCCCAAAGATGTCTATACAAATCTGGGATTATTAGACACTATACAATACTGGAGATATAAGGTTAAAGAAGAGATTCTACAAACCTCCAGTAATAATCGTCTACTTCAAACAATGAACATTTTGAAGCAATCTGAGTTTATAGCTGCACTAAAAGCTGGTCACAATTTTGCTCATTTTGGTCATATCCAAATTGGAATTCAGCCACTACATATAAAAGGTCAAGACGTCGTTGTCTTCTCTTGTGTTTTTGATCGCCAATGGAAAACTTTTCATAAAGCTTTAATTGGAGGATGTCAAGGAACATTAGCCTACAGTCTAATTTCTTGGTCCTGTATTCCTGATTTTTCTATTTCCTTAGATGATCCTAATGCCATCAATGCTCTAATGCTTGGCATCCAAACACATGGATATGATGATTTTGAAGATAATAGCAATAATGTTGTTATTCATTGGCAATGTGTCATCAAATTTTATAATAAGACCACTCCTTCTGTTTTCCAACAAGTTTCTGAAACCTCTGAGTTCACTACTCTAATCACTCATGACTATGGCTTATATCTTGTTGCTCCTCAAATGATATCTCGTCGAGATCTTAAACTGCCAATAGAATGGGTCACAAATTGGGCTTCTATTCGTACTTCTCCCTTTCCACAGCCTATCACTGCTCAAACCTCTATTCGAGAAGATAATGGCCTTGTTCGAACTCATCTCTTTCCCCAATCAGAGTATGCACAGCCTGAGCATGGTGGGCCTCCTCCTCCTCTTGTTATACAAAACCCTGTAAAAACTGAAGTCGTAGTAAAACCACAAATTTCCTCTATTGCATCTATTCCTAAAGGATCACCAAGGCATCCATATGATCTTACTTCTGATCCAAACTTCATGCATATGTTATCAAATATGATTGCACAAACTCTTCAGTCTCCGCATTCAAATATTGTTCCTCCTAGAACAATTAATATGCAATCAGCATTCCAAATTCCACAATTTCCACAACCATCTGTATGTAATCAACCTCACTTTTCACCTAGCTTTTGTTAGCAAACTCCTAGTCTTCCAAAACCCCATGAAAAAGAAGAACAGGATAAAGACAGAAGAAGAATAAACATGATTTGTTTTGTTCCAAGTTCTGGAAATCAAACATGGGAATATACAAAGTGTACTCCTTTTTCAGCTCATAAAGAAATTTTTCTTCAATTAGTAGGAAAATCTGCTACAAAAGGCTTAGGATATCCAAAAGAAATCCCTAGCTACAGATTGGATCCTAGGAATAATATTCCTAGTAAAATACAGCTTCCTTCTGATGAAGAAATCATTCAATTTCTTAAGATATACAAAGGAATAAGTCCTTATGATCCCTCAAATGAATGGTATAAGAAAATGTTTAACTGGGATCTGTATACTCATCAGCAAGAGTATAGATACTATAAAGAAATGAAAACCTATTCAAAGAAAGATAGGTCAACAATCAACAAAGTCAACAATAAAAATTGGAAAGCTTGGATGGAACAGAATAACCAATGGATTTCTTTTTATGAATTTTATTATCCAAGTACAAATGAAGTAGAAATGGCTTTGGTCAAAAAGTTCAAGAATCTATCTTGTGAAGATATAAAAACAAAGATTAAGGAAAATCCAATGGAAATTCCTGGACCTCTTATCATCCCTCACATAGATGATAAATATAAAAATATGTTGCAAAAATTAAATGTTCTGAAACATTTACAGTCTGTTAAGATGAAAGGGTAGCATTTGTTAGAACACATCTGTCAAACCCTTAGAGTGAATATGATGCAAGGGTGAGCCTTAGAGACAGAAGTGCCACAACACAAATGGGAATTAATATATGGCATTATTCTTAGCACTGAGACAACAATTCCTCCTTGGAAAAATATTGTTATCAGACAAGATGATAACATTTTTAAGTTACTTCCACTTCAGTCTGACGAGTCTCATCTTTTAGACAAGGAATCAGTTGCAGCAACAAACTAGAAAAATCTTGATCTAGATAGTTTAATTAAACATCTAGAAAGAAATCATCAATGCAGCCAAAGAAAATAAAATGCTCCAAGAAATAATTGATAAAATTCTTCAAAAGCTAGATTTTACCAAAGATCAATTACTAGATGGAATAAAACTCTTGGATCAAATGATTTGCATATTGCTAAAACTATTGATGTTTTAGAAAAAGGGATTAATGATAATTCCAAATGGATTGGCAAAGCACATTTAGTAGCAGATAAGAATCAAGATATGATGAAAAGCTTAAAAATGTCACTTGAAGTAGTAAAGAAACAAGTTTGGGTTGTCTCTACTTCTGTTGAAAGTCTGAAAAAGAAAAACACTCCTGATCCTACTTTTAAAGCTACTACTTATTTCTCAGATCCTCAAGATCAATTGCCTTTCCATGTTGTTCCTACTACTCTTTAATCAAAAATGAAGAATCCTGGTGATATCATTTTTCCTAAACCAGAAACTACCTTTGTCTATGCTCCTATGGCTAATCCTGGCATGTTTTCTAGTCTAAACTTTTCAAGCCCTAGACATAAAATGACAGTTTCTAAGTGGTTGAAATCAGGAGATGATCCTGATAAGCCTTCCAGTCCTGATACAATACTCAACAAATTTGAAGCAATGCCCTCTGCTCCTCCTACTCTAGAAGATTTAGAGTTTCTTGTGAATAATTTTTCTCCTCCTGATAAAGAAACTTTTCAAATAGAAAAATACATTCCTGATCTGATTTCATTTTCTGATGAAGAAGAACCCAAAGATACAACTGTACATAAAGTTATTGATAGAAGTTCTTGGAATTCTTCTTAGTCGCCTGCTCTTGATAAAAGAGATGTCATGAAATCAGAATATCATAAAGATTAGTCTGCTTCTTCCACATATTCATGGAATATTAACAATTGTTTTGAAGCAGAAATATTGTCTACATTGAGTTCCATGCTGGTTTTCTATCGAACATATTTAGCAGATGACATTTCTCCAATAAATGCAACCAGATCTTATGCTTAATCGACATCAACAGCTGCATTCCAACTGGTTCTTAAGCTACTGGATATGGATCTCACTATGGAGATATCAATGGATTCAAAGGACTCCTTGATTCTGGGCTTAAAACAGAAATTCATTGTGATCCTGTCCTCATTCCTTCTTAGGAAACATTTGTGGTAACGAACCCAGATAATACTACATATATGGATCCACAGACTTCATTACCTGTGAATAACATGATTGGTTGCCTAATGCATGGCATTCTTGTCAATTTTTGTGGTTATCCTCAGATCAATAATGAACTTGCTGCAGTCACACTTACATCCATGAAGCTTACTAATATGCAGCATTTTGATGAATATTTTATGGAATATCTCCATCATCTACATACTCTTTCTTCTAACATGATTCTAGATCCCAAATGGAAAGAAATCTTCATTGCTTCTTTACAAAATTGGGTAACTACTACCATTTTGAATAAGCTTACTGGAAAGATTGGTGCCTATAAATTTGGTGTTATAAGACAAGCTATTAAGGCTGTCATTGTTGAACTCTGCTCTCAGATGGAAGTTGCTCGAGCTACCACCAACTCCACTAAACCACATGGCTATCAACAACTATGTAAACAATGGCATTTACATGGCTCTAAAAGTTTAGGGGGATATGGTCTTCGTCTCTCTAAAAAGAAAGCTTACTCCAAGCAAACTTTTAGAGCGACAACGATCATATCCCGCTAAACTTTTAGAGCCATGTAAATGCCATTGTTTACATAGTTGTAGTGGTGATAGAAGTATTGTGTATATCTTAAAAACATTTACTATTTAATGGAGAGTTTGTATGATGTTTCTTATTATTGTTATCAAAGAGAGGTGGAAAGAATGAAAAAATCAAGCAACTTTATCTAGCGGCTTGTCTAGACTATGGATTTGGAGAAATGTTTTCTCTTATATAAGATTGATATGTGTCACCATGTGTGGTTTCGTAATAGTTAAGTTGATTAGTGATTAGTGTAATTAGTGAATAAATGTAAGATTGATCCAAGATTTTGTTTATCTGATAAATCATAATGACAATATTAATTTTTGGGTCATGAACTTCCAACATCTTTCTTTCGGTCCTTCATATGTGTTCTTGGAAGCTTTGATGTCCATTGTCTAGGCATCCAACTTATTATTCAAATCCTCTTTCCCACAAGGTAAATAAGACCTAAAAATGGAGTAATGATTGAACGAACAAATCTCTCCCTTTTTATGGATAACTCAACTTTGTTTAACTCAATGTGCACTCTAAATGATCCATATTGGATCATTATATTTGTTGGCATCAATCTGAATGATTTCAGAGTGGAAAAAGTGTAGTAATCATCTCATAGGATAATTTTTACCAATATGACCCAGTTTCGTAAATTGGGGTCTGAAACCTTCCGAGAGCAATTTGAGGCATCAAATGGCATTATTTGGAGGTAAAAATTTACTAATGCATTACATCATTTAGTGTTTTTGTACACACAGATACCTTTCCAACAATTAAAGAATCATCTCAATCTGACACTATATGCAAAAATTATGCCACTTGGAAGTTCACTTTCCTATTTTCACCACCATAATGTGATAGGATGCCATATCAACCCCCATTATTTATGGGAAAAGGGCTAGCCACGTGGTCATGATATAGAAGACTCTAGAAGAGTCCATATTATGACTCTATTTAAGAGTTGAGGGAGTCAAACCTAAACGCTAGTTGGTTATCGACCTATGTTATAACTCGACCACTAGGAAGAAAAGGGGTTCCATTTTATTCAAGTGCATTTTGTTCCATAGATAAGAAAATAAGTCAAGAGTGGGTAAGGAGAGAGAAAATAGGGAGTATTTATGCATTGTAGTATCCCATGAGCCATACTCCTCACTTCTTTATACTTGCATCCATTTTTCCATTTAGAGAAAGAGAGCAAAGCAACCTCACCTTCTAATGTAGAAATTATGACGTAGATTTGCAATTTCTCATAAAGTTTTAATCAAAATCACAAGACACAAACCTACTCTACTTCTCTAAGGAAGTAATTCACAATCTAGAACAAAAAATTCAAACATGCAATAAGAAATAACACACATGCAAATAGTATTTTTCCCGACAAAAGAAAACTACTAAAAACACCAATGTTTGCTTGCATTAAAATGATGAATAGAGATGTATTACAATTACTTTGCTCAACTAACCACAACCTGAAAGTGCATAACCTATCTCTCTACTCACTAAGAAACTCTGACCTGGACTTAATCAATTTCTACCTCTACTTGAGCCCCTATTTGCTTGCGCAATTCCTCTAGAAATAGTCCCCTACTAATTAGGAATTCCTCCAAAATTCTTGCGTAATTCCTGTGGAAATAGTCCCCTACTAATTAGGAATGTCCTCCAAAATTCTTGCTCAATTCCTCAAGGTTGATCACTAGACCTCATGCAACACTTGTACACTCAACTAGTTTACAACTATTGGTTAACTGCCTTAGAAACTCCATCACAACTAGGAAACTCATATTATTTGCATGCATGAGATAATTATTAGTTATTTAATGAGTTAACTAGATGATCTCTAAGTTAGACTAATGTCCCACTACTTAACTGGCCACCAACTAGTTCTATTAACAGTTAGAACTAGCTTAAATGATTACAACTAAAATTAACTCAACCTATGCTCCTAAAATTTAGGAATCACTACATACAATTGAAATGAATGCCCCTAAGTCAAATTATCTGAGATAACTGAGTGAAAAGAGCCATTCCACCTCAGTTAAATCCTCCAAGTTGTCTGTTGATGTGGAATTTTGAATTTTCTCAATTTAATCAAGGCAAAATCAAATTGAGAATTTCTTGTTTTATTTTTCAACACTCCCTCTCAGCAAGAAAGGGATTATCAACCACCCCTATCATGCACCCATGGAATGTACTGCATGAAACCACCTCTCACTATTGTTTTTTCTACTACAACATTTGCAACTGAGAAGCATCCAAAAAAAGGGAATCAATTGTGTTTACAACTATCTACTGGGAAAACTATGTTGTTATTGACTCTTCTACTGAGTCTCCTGCTCTGTACTCCTCAGTATCTGACTGACATTGATCCTCCTATTACTGAATATTGTGATCCCGACTATCTAGGCAATGATTCATGAGGAGAATACCTCAATGGACCCTGCCTCAAATTTATGCACTCCTAGAACTAGGGCTCTACATCGCCCCACCTCACACCTAGAGGTATGGTTTCATGTGCTCCCTCTACCCACTTAGCTCAAACTCTTCTATCATAGATGTCTCTAACTGGTCCTCTTCATCATCATCCTCATGTTGAACCCAACTACCAACTAGCTGAGGCTCCATCTTGAGAGCTAAATCATGCTCCTCAACCACAACATATTTAATCCCTACCTTGCTCCTCAAGGCTATGCGTGCATATTCCTCTAATGTGTAGAGGCTCTCAATCCTGACACCAAATTTCTTGATTTGACATGAAGCAAGATGCTTGAGGTAGGCCTTCCCATCTTTGAAGACTACCTCACACCCTTTGTCTTCAATCCTCAATTTGTTCATAAAATCAAGTTTCATGGTTTCATTTGTATTTCTGAATATACCATTGAGGGTCTTCCACATAGAAAAGAGAGTCTATTTTCCATGTAATTTTGAGGCTATGCAGTCTCTCACACCCTCCAAGATGATCCTCCTGGCTCTAGCTACATCTTTGTTCCACTAAGAAAGGTTTTGGGTATCAGATTTTGTTGGTTTTGCAACATCTCTCTTGATGTATTCTAGTAATCCATTGTCATTGAATACTACCTCCATGTGATCCTTCCATGTAATGAAATTAGAGCCTCCTTCCAAGGCATACTGTAGTCTCAGCCCGTTGAAGGTCATCTTCTCAGTTGTGAAGAGATTCTGCTACACTGAACTACAAATTCGATCCTCCTGATAAACAACTTCAAAATTCTTTTTCTACTATGAATCTAGCTCTTATACCATGTATAAATTATGATGTAGATTTTAAATTGCTCATGAAGTTTTCATCCAAATCACAAGACACAAACCTACTCTTCTTCTCTACAGAAAGTAATTCACAATCTCGAACAAAAATTTCAGACATGCAATAAGAAATAAGACACTTGCAAATAGTATTTTTCTGGGGAAAACAAAATGCTAAAAACCCCAATTCCTACTTGCATTAATATAATTGATAGAGATGTACTATAATTTCTTTGCTCAACTTAGCACAACCTACAAGTGCATAACCTATCTCTACTTAATGACAAGCTTTGACCCATACTTAGTCAATTGTTTCCTCTACTTAAGCCCTTATTTTCTTGCAAAATTCCTAAGTAAATAGGCCCCTATTCATTAGGAATTCCCTCCAAAATTCTTGTGCAATTACTCAGGGTTGATCACCTCACCTCATGCAACACATTTACACTCAACTAGTTTACAATTGTTGGTTAACTACCTTGGAAACTCCATGACAACTAGGAAACTCGTATTATTTATATGCATCATCTGATTATTAGTTGATTGATCAATTAACTAGAATATCCTTGAGTTAGACTAATGGATCACTACTTAATTGACCACCAACTAGTTTTATTAACAGTTAGAACTAGTTTAACTAATTACAACTCAAAATAACTCAACCTAAGCTCCTAAAATTTAGGAATCACAAAATACAATTAAACTTCATGCCCCTAACTCGAACTAACTAAGCTAACTGAGTGAAAAGAGCCATGTCACCTCAATTAACTCCTCCAAGTTGTCTGTTGATGTGGAATTTTGAATTCTCCCAATTTAATCAAAAAAAAATCAAATTGTGAATTTCTTGCTTATTTTTGAACATCTAGTTGGGTTTTCTCTCGAAAGGATTTCGCAATTTACATATTGTGTTAATTTAAGGGTTTTGAGTCTTATTTTTTATATTCTCTATTTTTTTGTATAATTGTTTGCAAGTATATGAAATAAACAATAATTAACAAATCGAGAAATCTAAGAAAAAATAAACCTTCATAGTGTATATTTCATATTTTCTAATATATTTTGGTAGATTTATTATGTCGAATTTTCCGATGGAATATCCATGGTAGTTTATAGATCATATTGGTATCAGAGAAGGTTTCTTTGGGTATATTATGGTGAGTCGCAATTTAATAAGCCAAAATTCATAAAACCCCATCCATGGCTGACAAATATGTCAATAACCCTTGAGATCCCTAAAGGAGAGGTTCTTGCAATTGGAAGCACAAGTCATAAATATAAACTGTAATGTGAGCCTCCTCATGGTGACCCTAAGAAACAAGCTTCGGTTATTCGAAGAATATAGAAATTCTAATGTGGAGGTTGTATCAAAGAGGAAATTGGCAGATCGAGAAGAACTAGAGAGAGAATCTAAGAAAGAACCCAAAAAGGATCAACCCATTTCGAGTTCCATGAGAAATCGTATTAAGGTGAGATTCACATTGTGAAGTTAAATCATTAGTTGCAGAAATCAAAATGTTATTTTAGTGTCCATCATATAGAGAAATAATAGAATATTTTGTTCTCTTAACTAAAATTAAAGGGCCAGGCCCTGACGTGATCAGAAAGCCACATTGATACAATGGGGTTGGAAGGATATCCTCCAATGACTAAATGAGAATATTTCAAAACCCTCATAATTTCACAATTTTACTCTATTGGGTATGTAAAGTACTAATAGATCCATTGGCATTACTTCAAGAAGAAGTACAAGAATACACTATGGAATTTAGAAAATGGTCATATTGTTGAGTATCTCCCCAAAAAACGTAGATGTACTCCTCATGTATCTGAGGAGTATACACAACCATTTGTTGAAGAAAGTGATGTTGCTTAAGCTAAAATAAGAGATCGAGGCTTGTGTACAAGCATATTACCTAGAGAACATAGGCTAGAAGAAAAGGAAAGTGGGTCCAAGTAGAAACATCACCAAGAAGCTTCCAAGGACGGGAAGAAGAAGTGGAAAGTGGGGGAGAAAAAAAATACAACCACAACACACTAGTGCAAAGATCCAAGCAATAATTGCAACCATTATAACATTGATGATCATATGGAGGAGAAATGTTGGAAGTTGCATCCAGGGATTAAACTGAAGACTAAAAATAAAGATATTAAGAAGAATAATATCATGGTCACTAATTCAATAAACCAAGTTAAAACAATCTCAGATGTGGATTAGAATATTTTCAAAAGATCAGTGAAGAAGGAAGTGAAACTGAGTAGCCTTCACTAATAGGAAGAGGAGGGAATTGCTAGAATCTTCCACATAAAGATACATTTTAAGAAGATCAAGATTGATGCCTTGTTCAACTCACGATCATAGGAAAATATCATTACAGTAGAGCTGGTCAAAAAAATGGGATTGGAAGTTAGTGATCATCCAAGCCCATATCCATTAGGATAAATAAATAAGGATGTGTGAATAAAGGTAATGAAATAGTGCAAAATTATATTTGTTATTAGTGTTGATTTTATTGAAGAAGTAGAACTAGATGTAGTTCCTCTTGATGTATGTGTAGTGGTGTTTGGAATTCCTTATATGTACATGTAGGATGCAATATTCATGTAGATAGCCAACCAATACCACCTCATCAAGGATAGAAAATCCTTCACCATCAACGTACACAAGGGCAAGTCCAAATTTTTTTTTTAAGTGTCAATGAAGCCAAGAAATTGATCAATTCTAGTGAGAAGTATGTTATACTATTTTTAATAGAAAATTAGTATGCAGAAGAGTTAGTGAGAGAAAATCCATCCCTAGAGGGGTGCATGAAGAAACAAAAATAACAACTAGAAGATTTACTACAAGAATATAGGGATGTGCTCATGGATCTTGAAGAGCTATTACCCAAGGGGGAAGTGGAGCATGAGATTCATTTATTATTGGGCTCCCTGTTTCCAAACTTTGGGTTGTAGAGGCAATCCGTTATAGAAGCAAGTGAGGTGAATAATAGCAAGCTACTAGAACAAGGTGTCATTCAACGAAGTACTTCACCATGTGGGTATCCCATCGTCATTTTTCTAAGGAAAGATGGGAATTAGTAGATATGTATTGATTATAGGGTATTAAAAAAATTACACTCAATAATAGGCACCCCTATCCAGGATAGATGATCTTCTATATCATTTGTAGCCGGCCAAGTAATTAACCAAGATGGACTTAAAGTATGTGTTTGAATCAAAGAAGAAGATGCCTAGAAGGTTGCCTTCAAATCCAGACAAGGTTTGTTTGAGTGGTTAGTCATTTCATTTGACCTACATAATGAATCTATTATGTTTATGAGGTTAGTGAATGATATATTATGTCATTTTAAATATCCATTTACTATTGTCTAAGATGGTATATTGGTATATAGTGCTAGTAGGGAGAAGCACATCTCACATTTTACACAGGTACTAGATACATTAAAGAAGAACTAGTTGCTAGAAAATATTAAGAAATGTGAGTTTGCACAATAGTCTTTAATATATCTAGGGTATGTGATAGGTGGAGGAGAGCTCAAGATAGATCTTGCCAAGATAGAGGCCATCATGACATGGTTGGTTCCTACTAATGTTTCCAAAGTCAAGAGTTGTTGGGGCAATAGAATACTTGAGGAAAATCATAGCCTCATTTTTTATGATAACATCACCACTCCACACCATCACCACAAGTGATATGATTTTCTAGTGAGGAAAGGGTCAGTAGAGGGCCTTTGAATAGATAAATAATACAATTCATTAAGGACCAGTTCTAGCATCACCAAACTTGCAATAGCCCTCCAAAGTGGAGATAGATGTGAGTGGGTATGTTATGGGAGTATGCTACCATTCTAAAGTATTTCATGGGGAAATTCTTAACTACCCTACCTATGACAAGGAGACCTATTCCTTGGAGCATGTTGTGAAGAAGTAAAAATACTATCTAATTGGAAACGAGATAGCAATCCACACAGATCACTAACCACTATAGTACTTTTAGGCCCAAATTAAGCTACAAGAGGCCAAGAATTACAAGTGGGTGGGGTCTCTACATCAGTTTCATTTAGTGATCGTTTATAAGAAGGGAAACATAAACAAGTTGGCCAGCATGCTTTCAAGACCACCCATATCAAAGATCGCAACTTCGGGAACTATGATGCACATGGATCCATTCACCCATGATGCATATAGAGAGGAATATTTAGAGGGTGAGGAATTTAATGAAGTGTTTTAGCAACTATAGAGCTAGATTCATGTGCATGATGTGGACAACACAATTGACTACCATATCTAGGATGGATTACTCAATTAGGTCCCTATAATACTAGTGTATTCCCCTTATTTTTATTAATGTAGCGCCCTATTGTTATTGTTGTGCCCATGTGTCCCCCGTGTTGTTATTTTTGTGGCCCATAGAAGCCACTATTGTTATTGTTGTGCCCTTATATTATTATTATTATATAGGATCTGATTATATTGTGACCCCTTAGACTCCTATATATACCAAGGAGGTCTTATCATTTGAATCCAATAATTGTTCATTTATGTAATGTAAAGGAGGTTTCCCCCTCGAAGAGGATAATTTTTAAGTCATTGATCTATCTTTTTGTGAGCTGGTGGCATAATGTACTCTATAGGCTGGATAAGTTATGTATTCGTAAATGTGGGTGACTATAGTTGATTAGAGAGGCTCACACCTCCAAGTTTGTAGGGCACTTTGGTGTAGGGAAGACAATGGTCAACTTGTAGAGGTATGTGTATTGGACCAAGGTGCAAGAAGAGGTAGTTAAGTTCATAAGAGGATGCATGATTTGATATACCAACAAGCCTAGTAACAAGAATTGGCATGTATATCATTCCTTACTTATACCCACTCTTCTTTGTGAAAGCATTTTTGTGGACTTTATGGGAGGTTTACCAACAAATAGGAAGGGATGTGATTAAATGTTTTTGGTAGTTAACAAGTTCAAGAAAATTCATGTTCTATTTCCCTGTAAAAATACCATTATCGATAAATAAGTAATGAAATTATTCTTTGGACAAGTCTGGGTGCATTTTGGGATACCAAGAACCATCATTTTAGATAGGGACACAGTATTTCTTATGGAACTTTGGAATCAATGTGGGAGAACATGGACATAAATTTGAAGAGGTCTACAATATTCCATCCACAGATAGGTGGAAAAATAGTAGTCAACATGACTTTGGTAATACTTTTGAGTGGTTCTAATTAAATGCATCTAAAGACCTAGGATGAAAATATGGTAATATACAATAATATTACAACATAGTATTCCACACTTTTACTAGTAAGTCCCTATTTGATATTTGTTTTGGATATTTTCCACCTTCACCTTTGGATATTTCATATGGGTAGCAAGGAGGATTGAAGGAATATCTTACAAGGGATGATTTAAGGGCAGAAAATTTATTGAAAAGATAAGATAGGTCCATCTACAAGTATATGATACGTTACATAAGTCATAGGAAAAATGCAAGGCCATGCATGATCAACACAAAATAGAGAATTCCTTCAAGGTGGAAGACAAACTATGGTTACAATTGAGAAATGTAGCTACAAGGTCCTATTAATAAAATCAAGGCATTGTGATATAGTCCCTTTGAGAAACCAGAGAAGGTGTGAGATAATGCTTATAGTCTTAGTGTTCCCTTATACATGCACATTTACCGAGTAGTGAATGTAAATAATATGAAATTGTATGAGCCTTCCATTCTAGATTAGGAAGAGGAACATGTCCTACCTTATATACAGGATTTGGTGTGAGGTTTTTAGTTAGAGTTCACAAAGGAGAAAGTTTTTAGAAGAAGTCCAGAACTACAAGACAAGGATAGCATAACCTATAGAAGATTGGATTGAAAGGAAAACTTCCAGACAAAGCTAAATGGTACACCCAAGAGAAGGTAGAGGAAAAAATTGCTCACATCATTCAATAGAAGCTTTTTGGGACCAAAATCTTACAAAAAAAAGGGATGCCTAATATGGATTGTATCTTTATATTATTTTTCATCAACCTAAATGTTTTTAGAAGCGAAAAAATTGAGGAAACAACTCATAGTATCATTTTTACTTACGAGACCAAATTTGGCAAATTGGAATTTAAAACCTTTTGAGAGTAGTTTGAGGGAACAAATGGCATTTTTGGCATATAAACATGTGTTTCCTAAGTTCCACATCTTTTAGTGTTATTCTACACAAATATACCTTTCGAATGACATGAGAATCACCTCAATCAGAGTTCGTATGCAAATATAATGAGTCAAAATTTCACCTTATTGTTTTGACCACCATAATTTGAGAGGATGTCATGTTAGCCCCCATTATTCATGAATGTGTAACTAGCCATATGATCGTGATAAATAAGACTTTAGAAGATTCCATATTGTAACTCTATTTAAAATATGAGGGAATCAAACCTAACCACTAGTAGGCTATTAGTTTGTGTTATAAGAGATTCACTCGGAGGAAAAAGGGTTTCATTCTATTTGAGTGCATTTTGTTCCATAGATGATAAAAGTAGTCGAGAGTGGATAGGGAGAGAGAAAAAAGAGAAGATTTATGCATTGTAGAATCACAGGATCCACGGAACTTACTTAAGTGTACTTGCATCCATTTTTCCATTTAGAGAAAGAGAGTAGATCAACCTCGCCTTCCAATTGGGTTTTCACTCAAAAGGGTTTCCTAGGTTATAGCATGTGTTAATTTGTGGTTTATGATTTTTTTTCATTGTTCTCTCTTTTTTGCGTAATTATAATTTTCAAACTTATGTAATAAAAAACAATTAACAAATCAAGAAATCTAAGGAGAAATAAACTTTCATAGTGTATATTTCAGATTTTGTAATATATTTTAGTAGATCTATTGTGACAAAAATTTCTAATGGAATATCCACTAAAGTTTATGGATCACTCAATACTATATTTTACGTTTTCGTTATCTTATTGGAAAAACAATTTATATCCTATATCTGATGCCCCACTTTTAGGTGTTCAAATCTTTAAAACACTTAGGAAGGCCTGAAAAAATATACTGAAATTTAATGACCTAAAAACTATTAGTTTCAAGACTATTTTTGAGATGGCCCTAGGATGAGTCTAGTTAGATTTCTAATACACTATATGTAGGATTAATACTTATCTTTGTGTATTTATTTTATGTTCTAAGGATGTCGACTGAACTTATAGTATTAAGGGAAATATTACATTTCTTGGCTACTGTGGAATACCTCCACCATTTATTAAAGAGTCTATGTCATATTGTGTGTTATCGTTATTGAAGAGACACCAAATGAATGAAGTAATATTAAAACTTAGAATAAAAAATCCTTGTAATAATTATGTTATGTTTTGTGTTTTTTTATTGAAGAGATACCAAATGATTGAAGCAATCTAGAAACTTAGCTCCACAATTTCTTGTAAAGTTTGGAATCAAATAATTATCATTTCTCAAGGATGTGTCAAACATGTCTCATTAAATATAAGTCTCCCTTTAACACTCATTAACACACAATAATATCTAAATTTTTAGAGGAGTGTCAAACATGTCTCATTAAAGATAAGAGACTCCCTTTAACACCCTTTAAAAGAAAATAATATCTACTTTGAATCTAGTTATAGATAGTGGAAAAATAAAATACTCGTCAATCTCAATTTGTAATATTACATAATATGCAAATTTTATCCTTATAAGGAATATAGTTATCAATGTGAAATTAACATTAGTGGAGTCACATTAACCAAATTTACTCTTGGGCCATGATACCAACATTGTTTCATATATTCTAGTGGAATAATATTACCAATGTTGTTAGTGTACAACTCGAACAATAATACGATAGCAAATTCTTATAAGGTGTGCCATCAAAAGGTTAACTTAAGACTAAGCAACTTGAGTGGGAGTCTCCATGTTGCTTGAATTAATATTTGAAAAAATAATTTGCACATAGACAAAACTGTTTTGTATATTAAAAAACAAATCTAATATATTTATATAGTTGGAGTAAGATCCAACTAATCCCAAAATTAGAGTGAGAATTTGAGAGAATATCTCAACAACCTCCAATAAACCTAAACCAATTTACTAATGTAAGCATTAATCTTAACACCCTCCCTTAATGTTTACATTACAAAGAATAATATTGAAGTTACATAAACATATTTCACATTGATATATTTGCCTAGTCAGGTCTTCATCATCATTTCTATCCACTAAAATCTCATAGATTGTGTTATTTCTCCACCACTATCTTTGAGATACCACTTGATTCACTGAAGATGCAACTACTTCTAACCATCAATTATGTATTTGTAGGATCAACAATTATTGACATACTTTTATTTGTCACTATGCCATAGAATCAGTTTCATACTCAACTAATTTATTGAAAAACTCCAATTTGATGAATACATAGTGTGTTGCATTCGCTAATTATCTAGGAAAGTAGTTTCTATATTAAATGTATCAAAAGATCATTCATAAAAAGTGACCTATTTTACACAAATTTACTAACATACAAGGATCAGAAACTATAACAAGTATTCATTGTTCTAATTGCCAAGAACCACAAACTATCATAGATTATAAACATAATCAAACTAATGATTTGTTCTTGGGTTTCTTAGCTCCAAGAACCACCAATTTAAGTTATGTTACTCTGCTATATGATTTTTTCTTCATAATTCATTTGACAAACCAAAATAAAACATACTATACATGATTTATAGCTATATTCTAAAAAATTATGAGAGCCTCCATATTGAACTCATCATCACTGTCAAAATTTGATGAGTCTTCAAGGATGACATATGGTGAGTCTTTATAAGTAATTATCTTGGATGATTCTTTTTATTTTCATTTAAAAATACCTTTGGCATGGATTTTTCAATTCAATGATATATCTTGATGTATACAACAGTAGAAACATTTGACCTAGATCTTGTTTTTATTCATCATGACCTTGGAAAATAGTGCCTTTTTAGCTAGTGACTCTATCCTTTGCATCTCCTGATTTTATCCTCTTTTCTTCTATTGAGAGTGCTACTATCATTTCATCTAGTGTTCGAGAGAAAAAATGACTTAAGGTAAAAGTAGCATTATCATAATTTGAAGATAATCATTTTAACAAAATTTCCTTTGCATCTTAATCTTCTATTTTAGTGTCAATTTCCCCCAACTTCCTTATGAGTGCCTTTAGATCATTTATGTGACTAGATAAGGATGTCCTGACATACATCTTAAATTTAAACAATTGTAATTTTAAGGAAAAATTTGCATTTATAGCTTTTCCTCCAAATATCTTAATCAATTCCTCCCATATTTCTTTAGATGATTTTTCTAAATCTATAAGATGCAGCTGAGAATCTAAGACAGACATTCCAATAATAGAATTACTATTCTCCTCCTTTTTCTCCCGTTTAATTGATAGCTTAGCATTTGTAGGTTTTGGTTATGTTCCCTTTACTATACTCCATATATTTTTATGCATTAATTAGATTTGAATATTTATATTCCAAGTATGGAAATTAATACCATTGAATTTTTCAACACTTGCATACTCCATGTTCAAAAAAAGGAAAAAAATATCTTCAAAACAATTACCTTGTGAAGTGAAAAGACCGACGATGACTTATCCTTGGCTAGTTTTATCAATTATATTTTCCAATTGTATCACTTTCCATATAAGCACAAATGATGCCAATAGTTTTTCTCCAATCAAGTATTGGTGGGACTCAAGAAGGGAGTCAATAAATGGAGGCATAATTGCAGTGTGGTTGTAGTTGATGGTCAATTGTTATGCTTTTAAACACAAAATACATGGGAAAATTTTGACTAGAGAGATGAATGGAACAATTTGTTTAACAAGCCACATGTTGTTTAAGTAATCAGAAACAATATAAATATATTTGCAAACCATCACACATTTTTTAACTATAAATTACCTACAACTACAAAAAGTATATGGACTAAAATTTTGCCACTATCCATTAAAAAAATGTGTTAAAACAACGAAAATTTATATTCAATGGACATTGTTCATGGCTCAAATGGTGTTGTTTAATGTAAAACCTATGTTATGATTAAATCACTGAAGTCCATCATTTTTCATCCTTAATCTATGTAAGGGAGGATTTTAATAGATTATTAGTGTCAATTGATCAAGCTTCGACATTAAAGAAAAATTGCATGATCTATGCAATCACATTATCCAGTCCTTGCAACCATATGAACATGGTTGCTTGAAAATTGTGCCTTTTCGGTGTAATTTTCGTCATAGGGGCTTCACTGAATGAACCTCTAACATATCATGTGTGTTCATGGAATATTAAACAATACCCTTAATTTGAATACATATTGGAAAACACCTCTAAAAAACACATTATTTAACCCCCTACCAACACGAACCCAATACACCTTCCCAATTTAAAAAAACCCCCACTTCCACTAGATATTGTAAGTATCCATTTTTCATTAACTTTTTTTATACCTCTTTATATTTTTTCATTAACTTTGAGCTCCA
This sequence comes from Pinus taeda, assembly GCA_000404065.3. Taxonomy (NCBI): domain Eukaryota; kingdom Viridiplantae; phylum Streptophyta; class Pinopsida; order Pinales; family Pinaceae; genus Pinus; species Pinus taeda. The sequence goes on from APFE030553190.1 coordinate 28,613, forward strand.
TTTTTTGTACTTGCCAATATAAAAACCCTCTACCCCTATATATCTCCCAATATATTATGTATTTTTTTCCTCAATATATATCCCCCAATATGAATGCATGTGGTATGATATTGTACCCCCAATGAAGCCCCCATGTGGATCATATGGTTTAAGCATTTGCATTATTTCTCCTAAAGCTTCCAGGATTCATGTTTCATGCCATGTTATAGTGGATTGTTTTCTTTTTCTACTACGATTCAAATGACATTTGACATGTCTACAATTTTCCATGTACATTGCCTCTCTCTCTCTTGATTCATATAGTTAAGATCTTGGTGTCTACATCTGAAACTAGATTGATTGATTCCATTTCCCAATAGATTACTTGTTTCATCCCAAGCACCACACTCAAAATTCAAAACGCTACTAAAGATATTGTCATTGTTTGAAGATACAACTAGTTGTTAAGCTTAGTGATTAGGCTACCAAAGAGAGCCCTCTCTATATAACACTCCCCACCTCCCCAAACCTACCACCTCTAGCATTTCCCACCAACTAATTATTCCCTAACTCATCCCCTCCAAAACCACAACAATTTCCCACCAACTCTCTCTTTCTCTCTCTCCCTCCATCCAAACCCACATCAACCATCTCCCATGTGTTAAATTCATTATTTTCATGAATGAGTGCATGTTTCTAGCCCAAGAAACACACACATGTTTTTTTCACTAAGAACACATACATACTATAAAAGTGCACATGTTTTTTCACTAAGAACACATACATACTATAAAAGTGCACATGTTTTTTTTTATTTAATTTTTCCATAGCAAGAAGCGTACATGCATGGCTACTTGGTTTCTTTGGATATAGGTTTACAATCAGGAACCTAGTGTTTCTCTCTCTCCCCCCATCCAAACCCACCTCAACCATGTTCCATGTGTTAAATTTACTCGTTGCATGAATATATGCATGTTTCTAGCCCAAGAAACACACATATTTTTACACTAAGAAGACACACACTATAAACGTGCACATGTTTTTTTAAATATAGTTTTTCTTGGCAAGAATCCTACATGCATGGCTACTTGGCTTCTTTGGATATACGTTCACAATCATGAACCTAGCGTTTTGGGCTACAATTACATGAAAACATCATTTTTTGAAAAAACACATATATCTTTATCTTTGACATTACTTTTCTATGAGCTAGACAATTCGAGTTTCCATGAAAATATATACTCATATAGAGACGACATATATCAAAATATTAAAATACATTCCTCGTCTATTTTCGATAATAAAAAAATTGGGCCTCAACTATTTGAGAAAAAAATGATATGGTGTACTAGAAACATCAAGACCTACAATGTAAAAAAAATAAAAAGGAATGTTTCATAATGTTATGAACCTTTTAGGTTTCTCTAATGGAAGGTCTTGTAATTTCAAGGACACAATAACATTCATAATTTAAAGAAAATATAAAATTACAATTATAATTTTTGGAAAAAATAGTTTATAACAACAACAATCTATTCTCTACAAAGCCACAAGTTTTTTTTGGGTAAGATTCCATCTTTTATATACTCAATGGTTGCACTAGAAAAAACATATGATTTATATTTTGCATGAAAAATAAAATACAAATGTTAAGAAAGCACAAAAGTTGACACAATTTCTATAAATAAAAATATATATTCTAAAATACAACTCATTTTCTTACATTTATTTGAAATCCAAGTCATTTTCTTACTTTTTTTTGTATCTCATAGGAACCCAACAGTAGGCCTAACACATAACTACTTGTAAATCTTTGGGGTCTATGGCCTATCCTCTTCTCTATAAACTTGATCACAACTAGGGGGATTTGAACCTTGGATCTCTCAATTTTCACAGACATTACTTCAATCACCAATTGAGTTTTCCCCTCGAACAAATTATTTTCTTACATTTCATTTGTTTACACCATTTTCAAATCCAGTGTGTCAGTGCATCTAATTACATGTCCAATTTTACATTGTCACTAACGTGTCATGAGAGACCATCATTAGTTTTTGGACATCTTTAGAGAAAATATGATATGCAACATTTCTCACATAAATAAAGACTTTATTAATTAAAATTTTAAAGAATGGTGTGACAATGTCATCCTTAAACATATAGGTGATTTTATGAACTAAAAGAAAAAGTTCTATATGGCTTCAAGGTTTAAAATATATAATATGCAAGAAAAATATAAGGAATACAACTATGCTCAACCCTTTCCCACCATAAGAAAGATCCATAAAATCTAACATAAAACTAAGTTATCGTGTACAACTTGAGTTGATGTTGCCTCACAATAGAGACACTTAACAACCTAGAAAAAGGGGGAAAATATATATTTATATCACAATAAGAAAGTCTTACGTTGACCTATACACTTCACTTGATGTTGGCTCACCATAGAGAAACTTAACAACCTAGAAAGGTAAGGAAAACCTTTCTATATCACAATAAGAAAGCCTTACATTGACCTATTTGATTGATCTTTTTATTATCACCAATAAACACCATATCACTATTTCTAATGCACTTGTTAATTTTGGTATAGTTGGACATTGCTTGCCCAAATTTATTATAACTTAGTCACTCCACATAATGCTAACCAATATTAAAATTGAGAGAGTTTATATTTATAAAATAAATCACATACAACATTTTCATAACAGTTTTATTCAAATTCTACCTGCTAAATTTATTTTTGAATATTTTTTAATGAATATTGTAGATTTACAATTAAATTTAAAATATATATAATATCCAAAAAAAATAAAACCCACACATAAATTTAAAAATGCAAAGAAATTTAAATATGAACACTCCAAGTAGAAGACAAAAAGTTTAATTACACATCATCATCATCATCATTATATTATTATTATTATTTAAAACTTTTGAAATATTTTACAAGGTTGGAAACAACCCTCATAAACATAGTCTTCCACCTTATACATATATTAAATCATATTTAACCTAGAATAAATGTAAACAACATGAATAACAAAAAGGTAACAAAAAGGCATGAGTCCCAAATGTGTAACTAAAATTTGGCAGAAACCACAGCTTCCAACGTTCAATAACAATGGTATGCTAAAGGAGGAATGTGTCCATTCCCTCCTGGCCGCTTCAGTTCAATTTTCCCTCCTTGTAAAAGTCTTGGAACTGCAATGGTTACTTCTACAAGCTTTTTACAAGCATCCAAAAGTGCTTCTCCATGCTCCTCCCCAAGGCCTGGCAATATCCACGGCCTCCTGATTACTGACCACATCCCACATCCCATCTGATGCCAAAATTATAAACTCACAATCAGATAATATTTCAACGATTATGGTCTGGTCTCTGGTTCAGATGACACCAAAATTTTCATAAACCCATCGCCTATTGCCCTAGATACAGCAATCGGTCCAACTCATGAAATTCCATAGTAATCAGTTACAGATCCACCCATTTTCTCTATGCGTTCTCTCTCGTCCTCCCTCCCAGGTTTGTGATCACATATCAGGGCTTCGGCTACGCCTGCACTGCAATCTCCATTTCTACTTCTTCTACTAATAACTGCTTGTGAATCCCCAGCATTGGAAACCACTAGGTTTCCATCCATAACAAGAACAGTTACACAGATACTCCCACCCCAAAACCCTAGTTTCAAAAATTCCTCATCTGTTCGAAATACCCGGCTTTAACTGCCTCCTCAAGGTTTTTCTTACTAAGAAGATCAACTGAATTTGTTAATGTCTGATTCTCCAGCTAGTTCTGATTGTTCTCCCGGCAGGGCGTTCAAAATATTGTGTCCAATATTTTCAGTTGCAAAATTTGCTGCTTTCCAACCGCCATGACCATCAAACACACCAAAAAATGAGGCCTTCACGTTTCTGAATTTAGAATTGGAATCGTCAGCTGGAAGCAGAATATTAACCGTCATGGTTTTGTGGGTGTCCTCCATTAATTTTCCTATCCGAGGACCCTTTTTGGATGAAACTGCGTAATGAAAACCCTCCACATTCATTTCTTCGGGAAACTCCACGTCCTCCCGGAATGGGGATGGCGCAGGCCTCAAGGGATTGGAATCGTCAGCTGGAAGCAGAATATTAACCGTCATGGTTTTGTGGGTGTCCTCCATTAATTTTCCTATCCGAGGACCCTTTTTGGATGAAACTGCGTAATGAAAACCCTCCACATTCATTTCTTCGGGAAACTCCACGTCCTCCCGGGATGGCGCAGGCCTCAAGGGATGGTCATACTCAGACTTTATACAAAGGCACAGATAACAACGAGAATAATTGAAAATATCTCTCTCCTATCTGTGTCGCTCCTTGTTTGCGAGGCTGGGAGTGTCTTAACCTAAATAAATGTTAAGTGATTTATAATTCTGAAACAGGTAAATCTCAGCCGGTATATACATAGAAGTGTAACTCTCAAACGATTTGAATGTGAATTTGAATATGAATTTGAATGGAAGGAAGTGGTTGAGTTTGGTATTTTTTTTCTAGATTGTAGATTTTTAGAATATTTTGGAATCAAAAAGACAGTTCTAGGAATCCACAAAAATATCATGAGTAAGTCTAATCCTAAAATATCCAGGGATCCAAATATCATTTCCTAGTCTGATCCTAAAATATCAACTTAAGTCTACTCAGTCTAGGATGTCCCCTTTAAATATATATGGGGTGTTGTTTAATTAGGTAATTTTTTGGTTTTTTTTTTCCTTTTTTCTCTATATTTTTCTTTTGTCAATTTTGTTTGGAATTTGATTAAAATTTAAGAAATTTGTTATTTAAGGTTGTTGAGTATATACATTATGAGTGTCATAGGGGTTTTTCAGGGTGTTATATCTTTTTTGCAATTAAAAAATGCAATTTAAATGACATAACACTACTAGCTCATAGAGAATTGACTGATTTGATTCTCTAATAAAAATATCAAAAAAAATTGCCTCATTACACTATGCACCCTAATATGTAACATAAAGTTTCTTATTTTTTGTATAAGGTTATTATGTTACTTCTTATGACATCTCCTAGGAGAGTCAAGGTGCCTAGCTAGTGAAATTCAATATGTTGGTAAGATAAGTTTTTTGAGAAGCTGTGAGTCAATTGTATGTGGTGACATTTCACCAATGTGTGAAGGGAGTTAGTGGAGCTTGTAGTGGTGATAGAAGTATTTTATATATCTTAAATACATTTACTATTTAATGGAGAGTGTTTATGATGCTTCCTATTATTGGTATTAAAGAGAGGTGGAAAGAATGAAACAATCAAGCAACTTGATGTAGAGGCTTGCCTAGATTATGGATTTGGAGAAATGTTTTCTCTTATAGAAGATTGATATGTGTCACCATGTGTGGTTTCTTAATAGTTAAGTTGATCAGTGATTAGTGTAATTAGTGAATAAATGTAAGATTCATCCAAGAATTTGTTTATCTTAGAAATGATAATGACAATATTAATTTATGGGTCATGAACTTCCAAAAATTTTTTTTCGATCCTTCCTATGTGTTCTTAGAAGCTTTGATGTCCATTGGCTAGGAATCCAACATATTATTCAAATCCTCTTTCCCACAAGGTAAATAAGACTTTAAAATGTAGTAATGATTGAACCAACAAAGCTCCAGTTTTTTATGGATAACTCAACTTTGTTTAACCCAATCTGCACTCTCAATGATCCAAATTGGATCATTATATTTTTTGGCATCAATCTTGATGATTTCAGAGTGGAAAAAGTGTAATAATCAACTCACAGGACCATTTTTACCAGTATGACCTTGTTTGGTAAATTGGGGTCTGAAACCTTCCAAGAGCAATTTGAGGCATCAAATGGCATTATTTGGAGGTAAAACTTTACTAATGAATTACATCATTTAGTGTTGTTCTACACAAAGATACCTTTCCAAAAGTGAAATAATCATCTCAATCTAACTTTGTATGCAAAAATTTACCACTTGGAAGTTGACTTTCCTATTTTCACCACCATAATGTGATAGGATGCCATGTCAACCCCCGTTATTTATGGAAAAAGGGCTAGCCACATGATCATGATAAATAATAGTCTAGAAGAGTCCATATTATGACTGTATTTAAGAATTGAGGGAGTCAAACCTAACTGCTAGTTGGCTATCGAGCTATGTTATAACTGGGGCACTAGGAAGAAAAGGGGTAATTCAAGTGCATTTTGTTCCATAGATAAGCAAAAAAGTCAATAGAGGGTAGGGAGAGAGAAAATAGGCAGTGTCTATGCATTGTAATAGCCCATGATCCATACTCCTCACTTATTTATACTTGCATCCATTTTTCCATTTAGAGAAAGAGAGCAAAGCAACCTCACCTTCTAATGTAGAACTTATGATGTACATTTGCAACTGCTCATGAAGTTTTAATCAAAATCACAAGACACAAACCTACTCTAGTGCTTTGCAAAAGTAATTCACAATCTAGAACAAAAATTTCAAACATGCAATAGGAAATAACACAAGTGCAAATAGTATTTTTCCTGGGGACAGCAAACTGTTAAAAATCCTAATGCATGCTTGCATTAATCTAATGAATAGAGATGTATTACAGTTACTTTTCTCAATTGATCACAACCTACAAGTGCATAAACCATCTCTCTCCTCACTAAGAATCTTTGACCCATAATTAATCAATTTTTGTCTCTGCTTGAGCCCCTATCTCCTTGCGCAATTCCTCAGGGTTGATCACTAGATCACATGCAACACTTGTACACTCAACTAGTTTACAACTACTAGTTAACTTCCTTGGAAACTCCACCACAACTAGGAAACTCGTATTCTTCGTGTGCATGAGATAATTATTAGCTGATTGATATGTTAACTAGATTATCTCTAAGTTAGATTGGTGTTCCACTGCTTAACTAACCACCAACTAGTTCTACTAACAGATAGAATTAGTTTAACTGATTACAACTAAAATTAACTCAACCTAGGCTCCTAAAATTTAGGAATCACTACATACAATTGTAATTCATGCCCCTAAGTCAAATTAACTGAGATAACTGAGTGAAAAAATCCATGTCACCTCAGTTAATTCCTCCAATTTGTCTATTGATGTGGAATTTCAAATTTTCTCAATTTAATCAAGGCAAAATCAAATTGAGAATTTCTTGTTGCATTTTTCAACACTCCCTCTCAGCAAATAAGGCATTAAAAACCACCCCTATCATGCACACATGGAATGTACTCCATGCAACCACCTCCATTGTTGTTGCTGCTACTACAACACCTGCAACTCAGAAACATCCAAAAAAATAAAAAATCAACCATGTCTACAATTATCTACTGGGAAAACTATGTTGTTGTTAACTCTGCTACTAAGCCTCTTTCTATGTTTTCACCACTGCTCTACACTCCTCAGTATCTAATTGACATTGATCCTCCTACTACTAAATATTGTGGGCCCCTGTAGCAAGATAATGATTCATGAGTTGAATACCTCAATGGACCCTACTCCAAATTGATGCACTCATGGGACTAAGGCTCTACATCACCCCACGTCACACCTGGAGGTATGGTTTCATGTGCTCCCTCTTCCCACTTAGCTCAAAATATTCTCTTACTGGAGGTATCTGACTGGTCCTCTTCATCGTCATCCTCTTGTTCAACCCAACTGCCAACTGCCTAAGGCTCCATCTTGAGAGCTAAATCATGCTCCTTCTCAACCACAACGTTTCTAATCCCTGTCTTTTTCCTCAAGTCTATGCATACATCTTCCTCTAATGTGTAGAGGCTCTCGATCCTAACACCAAATTGCCTGATTTGACATGAAGCAAGATGCTTGAGTTAGGCTTTCCTATCATTGAAGACTACCTCGTACACTTTGTCTTCAATCCTCAATTTTTTCATCAAATCAAGTTTCCTGTCTTCATCTCTATTTCTGAATAGCTCATTGTAAAGGGAGTCTCTTTTCCAAGTAATTTTGAGACTATGTGGTCTCTCACACCCTCTAAAATGATCCTCTTGACTCTAGCTACATATTTCTTCCATTGAGAAAGGTTTTGGGCAACAGATTCCGTTGGTTTTGCAACATCCCTCTTGATGTATTCTAGTAATCCATTGTTATTGAATATTACCTCCATGTGATCCTTCCATGCAATGAAATTAGAGCTTCCTTCCAAGGCATACTCTAGTCTCAGCCGATTGAAGGTCATCGTCTCAGCTCTGAAGAGATCTTGCTACACTAAACTACAAATTTGATCCTCCTGATAAACAACTTCAAAATTCTTGTTCTACTATGAATCTAGCTCTATTACCATGTAGAAATTATGATGTATATTTGAAACTGCTCATGAATTTTTAATCAAAATCACAAGACACAAAGCTAGTCTACTCCTCTGCAGAAAGTAATTCACAATCTAGAACAAAAATTTCAGGCATGCAATAAGAAATAACATACATGCAAATAGTATTTTTCCTATGGAAAGAAAACTACTAAAAACCTCGATGCATGCTTGCATTAATCTAATTAATAAAGATGTATTACAATTTCTTTTCTCAACTGCGCATAACCTGCAACTGCATAACCTATCTCTCTACTCACTGAGAAGCTCTGACTTAGACTTAGTCAATTTTTGCCTCTGCTTGAACCCCTATTTTCTTGCATAATTCCTAAGTAAATAGGCCCTTATTAATTAGGAATTTCCTCCAAAAATTTTGTGCAATTACTTAGGGTTGATCAACAGACCTCATGCAACACTTGTACACTCAACTACTTTACAATTGTTGGTTAACTACCTTGGAAACTCCAATACAACTAAGAAACTCGTATTCTTTGCATGCATGAGATTATTATGAGTTAACTAGAATATATTTGAGTTAGACTCATGTCCCACTAATTAATTAACCACCAACTAGTTCTATTAACAGTTAGAACTAGTTTAACTAATTACAACTAAAATTAACTCAACCTAGGCTCCTAAAATTTATGAATCACTACATACGATTGAACTTCATTCCCCTAACTCGAATTAACTAAGATAACTGAGTGACAAGAGCCATGTCACCTCAGTTAACTCCTCCAAGTTTTCTGTTGATGTGGAATTTCGAATTCTCTCAATTTAATTAAGGCAAAATCAAAGTGAGAATTTCTTGCTGCATTTTTCAACATCTAGTTGGGTTTTCTCTCAAAAGGGTTTCCTAATTTACATCTTGTGTTAATTTAAGGGTTTTTAGTTTTATTTTTCTATTCTCTATTTTTTTGTATAATTATTTGCAAGTATATGTAATAAACAATAATAAACAAATCAAGAAATCTAAGGAAAAATAAACCTTCATGGTGTATATTTCATATTTTCTAATAATTTTTGTAGATTTATTATGTCGAATTGTCCAATGGAATAGCCATGGAAATTTCAAATCATAAAACCCCATCCATGGCCAATGAATTTTTAAATAACCCTTGAGATCCCGAAAGGAGAGGTTCTTGCAATTGAAAGCACAAATCGTAAATATAAATCGTAATGTGAACCTCTTCATGGTGACCCTAACAAACAAGATTGGGTTATTCAAAGAATATGGAAGTTATAATGTGGAGGTTGTATCAAAGTGGAAACTGGTAGATCAAGAAGAAATAGAGACAGAATCTAAGAAGGAACCCAGAAAGGATCAACCCATTTTGAGTTCCATGAACCATTCGTAGTCCTTACTCAAAATGGAAGTGAATATCAACATCAAGTCATACTAAGGTGAGATTCACACTGTGAAGTTAAATCACTGGTTGTAGCAATTAAAATTTTATTTTAGTGTCCATATGTTGACAGTGTTGGACCCACCGACATGTCAAGGGATATCCCTAGTAAGAAGTCCCAACTAGACCTCAGATCATTTGGTGTAGGAGTCCAAGCAATGGGTTGTACGATATTGCCTTGACCCAGGTTTCACATAGAGGCAAGTAAGATGTCCCTATTGGTAGCAAGGGTGTGACAGATGCAGAAATTTAAGTAAGGTGCATGAGCGGTTCTAACACACGGAGGGTGAAGCGAGTGCACCCCTTGGAAACCTATGAAAGCACGGGTTAAGAAGGGAACACATGAGAAAAGATGTGTCACAACATGGAAGGCAAGTGAGCTAGCAATCCAAAGTGATGGTTAAACTAATATCACATTTCAATAAGATTTGTACATACATATACAGAAAATAGCTACACATGCATGTGTAAGAAAACATATACATACATCATTTAGAGTAAACAAGATAGCTGAAATACAATACGACATATGCATGAAACATAATGGCTCTATTATATTAAGAAGTGTAAGTTCCATTCATACAATACAACCTTGACCAACCACTAGTTCCGACCGTGAAATGTTACAGTCACTTGCGTCTGCTCCTCCAAAGAGATATACTAGCTCTGCACAATGCATAAGCCAAGGCTCGTTACAATACTCTCCAAGCTTTCTCTAAGATACTCCTATCAGAATCTTGGCTGACCAAAAGCCTCTACAATGAGTTAAATACAATACGACATATGCATGAAACGTGTTGGCTCTATTATATTAAGAAGTGTAAGTTCCATTCATACAATACAACCTTGACCAACCACTAGTTCCGACAGTGAAACGTTACAGTCACTTGCGCCTGCTCCTCCAAAGAGATATACTAGCTCTGCATAATGCATAAGCCAAGGCTCGTTACAGTACTCTCCAAGCTTTCTCTAAGATACTCCTATCAAAATCTTGGCTGACCAAAAGCCTCTACAATGAGTTATGAGGGACTATATGTAGCAAAGGGTGGGGTGGCCCTTGGCATTCCCCTTTGTGATAGTTCATCTACCCTCATGACTCTTCATCCAGTCTATCACTGTTACATCCAACTATCAACACTTGAACTTTCACTTGACAATGCATTACATACAATCTGCACATGTACCCATGTGAGACAAAATAGGCTTGAGCAATTCATGCAAGACATCACTATGACTCGAACAACTGTGGGAAGACCAGCTCGACGACATCCTCACGATGTTCGACAGTGGCGAACTAATGCCAAGCTCGATAGTTCGTGATGGTGTCTGTGTACTCTAAGGTGACATATTTCTAATGACGAACTCTTTCTTCCATACCATCCAGGTACACTGCTCGAGCTCCTTTGTCCTACTCGTCTCGTAACATGCTTATCATTGTCTTGAGTGTAATTGGACCAATGACATACCGATGCATGGTGTCTGCACTGATCACCAAGTCTAGGTTGGTGGCTATGTGCATTAACTCGTCAAAGTACAAGTCAAGCTCCAGTCAGACCGGTGCCTTTGTCTTTTCCTGGGTGATTGTCCCAATAGATGGGATCTTGTTTGTGTGCACAACAACATCCATACTCCTGAATACCCGTGCATGGGAAGCCTGAAAACTAGTGATGAGCTGCGGGAGATCTTCATAGTTCCAGATCTAACTCCGGATGTGTGCCTTCATCTCAACCGCTCTGGGCTTCATCATCTTGGGCAAGTGTAACAGGGCTCCCTTGTATCTCATTGTCCATGTTTTCATGTAATCAACATCAACATGCACATTCAACAAGATATGTGCTCTCCTAGCACATCGCTGCTGCCAGCCATTGAGATTGACAACTTCCTTATACATTGTACCAAACTTGGAATACAACACCTGCGTGACTGTGTCAATGGATAATACTTCATCCAATATTGCCTTCTTCAAATTTTCTTGGGCAAATGTTGTAACCAATTCTCATCCCTACTTAGCCATTAGTAACTCCTTAGCCATTCACTCATTCTTAGCGATCGAGAAGCGAACACTCGAGCTAGTGGCTTCGGCGTATTCTCTGGTAGCATCTGCCAATGTTGTTTGATGTTTGCGCATGTCAGACACAATCACTCATTCCTCAAACTACACAGAAGATGTGTGATCATCCGGAGTAGACACTCTGCGAGACTGCACAACTCTATGTTGTGACTCTTCGAATGAAATGTTGTTCATCTCTCCTTCTAGATTGTATCCATGGATTCCAGTGTCTCCTTGGTCGCTTAGGACTTTCTCGGCCTCTGGATCCAGTAAAGCTAGCGGGTCGACCTCTTGTTGGTAAGGCATGAGGTCGATGTCTTTCTGTAACTCCTATTGCTCCATATCTATATCCATCTGCTCAAGTGCTTTTTCAATCTCTTGAGCAAATTCCTGCTCCTATGACTGCTCACCCTGCCTGCTTGGTGCCAGCTGTTCGAAGGAATCGACTACTTGTACAGGCATAGTTTTATCTGTATGTACATGTTGTGCCCCATGATGTACCTGTTCCTATTACGCTTCCTTCTCTTTTCTTCGTAGCTCCTGTTCCTTCTGAAGTTGCTCCTTCAACTCATGCAACTCCTTTTATGTTTCCTCCATTCTCCATTTTTCTCTCTACCTTTATACGTTCCTCCTATTGCGTTGTTGCTATTGCCAAAGATGCTTTTTGCACAAATGGGTCTGCTTAGAACTTGCAGCTTTGTTCCTCCTTTGCGTTGTCAACAATCCTCCTCTTGCCTTTCTCGCGTGCTGGTATGTTTTCCTCTGTTGTTGATGCTCTCCTAGATTTTGCTTCACGCCTCTTTTCTAACCATTCCACAATGATGCCAACCAGTTCATTGGGTGTGGAGAAGTTGTAACAATATCTCCATGGGTCTTCCTCCGTCCAATGACACGCCCCATGGATTCACTGAAACTATACACTCGCACAGTGATCTTTTACAGAACAATGTGGGTCATACGGATTGTAGCTTCAGGCGTCGAATGGATATTTCTTGATCTCCTCTGCTTCGACATCCGCATGCTTGAAAATTTTTATCTCGTATAACCTAATCTACAACAGAAGAGCATGCCAAGGTGCCTTCTTCTTCTGGTGCATCCTAGCCGACATTCTTGTCGAGATGTGGTATGATACTTCCTGCATGACAAGTTTGTCCAAGGAAAACTTCAGTAAAACATGTGGAGGCTTCTCCGCACTGTACAACCTTATGAAGGTGTCGGACAGTGAGGCAAACCAATCCTCTATATCGATCAGTGCCTCCATTGCTGCCTTCGACATGCAAGGTGGATCTTGATATCATATTGTACACCTGGGTGATAAAATGATCTGACAGTTGTGTGATAAATCCTCTGATGTTGCATTCAGACAACATTTTACAATAAGTTTTCACAGAGGTATCTGCTGATGTCCATGCCCACTTCAAGCTTGGGAACTGCTGACGAGCACAAATTTTATCCAAGATGTAAGCGGACATGTATATCTCTGCTTGTTGACCTTTGGGCAGTTGTTGAGCTCTTATTACTTGTTGCTTCAACCTGTGAGCCAACATGTCAGACCAACTGCATGCTTTGCCTTCATTGGCCAGCTGGTCCAACACGATCACCCAACTCTGTGGGAAGGTTTCCATGCTCTCTTGGCCATACAAGCGACATGCAAATATGACCAAGTATTGATACACCTTCTATGGCATCTTCGTCTTGTAGATCTCGTTGGGTGTCATCCTGAATTTGGTCGACTCATTTACCCAGTTCTTCAAGATATCCCTAGAATTGGCATTGTTGATGGGTATGTTGAAGGGTGTCTCCATGGTAATCACTAGCTTCGACATATGGTACATCCATTCATAATCCTCTGCCATGAAGGTAGAAATCTTCATGCCGCTGACACTACTCAATGTCATTGTCTCAGGATCAGTGTGCGAGATGATCCAATGTATCATGTCCACGCATGGGAGCACGGATACCTACATGCAATCCAGTACAAGTCGAACTTGTGAGTGTTCACATAGATTTGGTAGTCTTCGAGGTCTTCCCCAAATGTGCCTGCAAATGCATCATTGACCTCTTTCTATTTCAGCTTGATGTCCTTGTCTACAATCATCTTGGTGTCTTCATATATCGGCAAACTTGTAGACACTCGCTCAACTACTACTCTAATTGTGTTTCCATCAGTGTCCTTTGATCCTACTCTCTTAGAGGACATTGATCCTGAACTACTGAGAGGTGGGCAAACACCTACTAGATTTGGAGACATGGCGATATGCATGGCAAGGAATTTGTCAGCTAAAACCAAAGAAAACTTGAGGAACAACATGCAACATACCTGGGGATTGACTAGCAAGGATTGCACAATTTTCCTTAGGAGGTCGGGAGACTGGCTACCAAAACTACGCAAAAGGCAGTTCGAACTGCTGGGAGGCTAGTTGATTGTTGGAATTGTGCAATGTGCAATCCAGACTAGCCTGCTGGTTGTTGGGATTGCGCAATGTGCAATTTCAGTTGGCAAGGGTTGCAGACCCAGTGAGTGCATTGTGCAATTTTCTAGGCCAACAGTCACTGCCTCTCAAAATTGTGCAATACAATACTGGAGGATAGTCACTGGGCGGAAATGCACATTTTCTAGGAGGAAGCAGAGCATTCCCTCTCAGGATTATGTAATTTTGTCTTAGTGAGGCAGAGTCTGGGCCAAGGTTGCCCAGATCCACCGACGGGAAACTAAAACAAAATGGGGATGTGAATGCATGGCAATATTGAGTGTAAGAAGGAGGGAATGATTGTGCATGCAAAAAGTGAATCCAAAATTTAGAAAACGGAACAACATGCATGTGTGTGAAGTGAGTCACCAAATCGGCGACCGTTCATGCAAAATAGTGTCATGCATGCGACAAAAATGAGATGCTAACGAAAATTGAAACGATGCTAGTACAAGATAATATTAATGCAAACGACAGCAAGAATTCACATAAATCAAGTAGACAACACTCACACAAGACAAAACATAAAAAGCGACAAAAATGTTGCAAAAGACAAGTTAAGCACACTTACCCAGAAATAGCTGAGATGGATATGTCAAAGACTCCTAGATGTGTTGTGGGATGTCAGAGCTCCAAGATCGATGTGAAGAAGTGAGCTCTGAAGCGTCGAATAAATAATTTTGAGGCTCATGATGCGCATGCCACAAATCTAGGAAGAAACAACACTTGGACAAAGGTTTCTAAAACGATCTTTGCATGTAACCTCCAGTTGCTAAAAATAGCTCCCTAAAATCTAGAGATTCTTTTTGCATGTTGTGTTTTGCTATTTCAAGAAAAAGCAACCCATGCATGCAAGTCAGGTTTTCTCAATCCCAAGTGGAACCGTTCAATCCGATGGCACATGCAACAGCCTACTTCCCTGAGGGAGAAATTTGTGCATTTCTGGGAGGGATCTAGGCTGGCTACCAAGAGGGATTACGCAATTTCTAGGCTGAGTAGCTGACTACTACCCAGAATTGTGCAATTTCTAGGCTGAGCAGTCTTGCTAGGTCATATTGTGCAGTTTTCTCATGGAAGGTTGACTGCCAGGATTACGCAATTCTTGAGCCCAACAGGTTGCCAGTCAGGTTTGCACAATTTCTACAGGGAAGATTGCTTCCCCTCTAGAATTGCGCAAATTCTTGAGGGAACTGCTCAGCCTACAGCTGGACCAAGTCCGGAGAAACAGCCTGAGGGGAGTGAAGCAACCTATCATGCATAGGCTAGCAATTTTCTAGAAAACCATTGAAGCTCATGTACTTGACAATGCAAGACATGCTGCTGAGGATGGTTGGTAGGGAGGCTCCAAAATAAAGCTAAGACAAAATTTTGGAGGGTGGTTGTAGCCGCTACAACACTTGGGGACACACTGGTAGGACTCCAGCTCTCTGAATGGACCTTGTTTGTCAAAACCAAGTCTCACACCTCCGGAAGTATTGTTCATTTCTTTGTTTGTCTTGGTTTCCACACTTGCTTGATTGTAAGATGTAGCATCTACCAAGGTCTTGGTCGGTCGACACACATTCCAAGCCAAGCCAGCACAGTTGTTTCGATTGGGGTATATTGGTGCACAAGTAGCATAGTTGTCGAAGTTTTAGTTTCATCTACGGTGTTGCTTCTCTACCAAAAAGCCTCGACAATACCCCAGTGAAGTCATGTAGGAACACAAGCATCACTCCGCTTCCAGCAAGCCTAGTCAGTACCCCAGCAGATTTACTTGCATCACCTCTCTGCGCAGGAATCCTTTCTCTTCTTTCGCCCTATTAATTTTTCATTTTTGAAATTTTCACTTTTCACTTCTTCCTTTTTTTTCATTTTCATAATTGGTCATAGCACTTATTCATTTCAGAGGTGGAAGAGGGATCCCAACTTATTGAGAGAAGAAGAGGTTGTTCCTTCAAACAAGTAGTTTTATATATACTACTAACATGCTTGTTAAGGTTTCCCCCTCACCTTATTCTACTTGACTGAGCTGACAAGGATTAACCCAAAAACAACCGACTAGAGTAGGTGATTGTTGGGAACGGGATCCCCCAATGACAGTTTTGGGGCTAAAAGCCCATATTTTAGGTCAAATTTTGTAATAAACTTGTAAATACTTTGCATTTTGTGGTCGCGGAGTGCGAAGGTGTCATGAGTTATAAAGGGTTGTCTTCCCTAATTTTTGTAAAGTAAAGTCAGCTGTAAAAGATCATTGTATAAAAAGAGCTAAGTAAGTAAGCTCTAAGTAGTTCAGTAGTCAAGAAGCTAGTCATACCTGGGAAGTAAGAAGTCTAAGTTTTGGGTCATAGTGTAGGTAGAGGCTCTGCAGCTAAGTGCGCAGAGGCCTAGGGTGGAATTCTGTAACTAAGTGTGCGAACCCCTGCAATTTTGTGCGCAGGGTAGATAGAGTGTGTAATCACTTGAAGATATCAATAAAGAGAAGTATTCTGAAAATTTTGTGTCTTTGTTCTGATTAATCCATCTTGTCATGTTGTGTATCAATTACATTTATAATGCTTATGTGATGTGCAAATGTATGTAATTATGTTGGATAACTGGACGCAAATAAGGATATTTGTTTAACTAGGGATAACTATGATTATCTAATAAGATAAGTAAGATTCTTAAGATAACTTGACAATCTGTGCAATACATTGCCTTAGCAGTGTGAAAGTATCTGAATCAAAGGTTAGGATTGTGCGAAGGTTAGTCGTACCCTTTCACGGAGGTATCGAAGGGAGGAATAACGGGTTAGGTAGATAGAACCCTAGAACTTAACAACCAGAGCGAAAGTAGGAATAGAAGGAATAAACTAACATCACAACCATCTCAGGGTGCAGAACCTTGGTTCCAACATCCCCCCATACTGCTTCAGGTGAAACTTCGGTCCACGCTCCGCAGGCTGATGCCAAAAGGGCCAGTAGTGTAGGGATTTGTTTGGAAAACTAACACTGAACCTGGGTCAAGCCCCAACAAGCCAACAAATGGTTCCGTTGTCGGGATCAGAATCTACATAAGAAACATGTGATGTCGTATCACTCAAATCCAACTAAGAAATAGATAAAATACTGGTTGGATAGGGAGATCCATGAATTCATGGTGCAGGAGAACAGAAGTCTACGACTGACAAAGGAACAGTGGCTGGACAAGTACCTATATATAGAAATACACAAAATATTTTTTTGTTCCTTTCCAGTTGATCTATATGAGTGGATCGCGAAGCTAGCATATAACTAAGGAAGGTGGAGACTTGATGATCCTATAGTTTCGACCCTGGAGTTAATACAGATATTGGAAGCATCTGAGGATAAGATCGCCCGCATTGTCGATCATTGGCTTGATCGCGTCATAGAAGGATTTGTAACTGAATTCGTGGTTAACACCTCAGTCATCTACAGGGAGGTGGAGCGGCGTTTTTCAAAGGACCGCGAGGCAAGTACTTGAAATCTTTGAATACATGGATTAAAATGTTATTGTGTGAAAAGCGGGTATTGCAGCTACCTTTATGTTCGAGACTACGCAAAGCGAAAAAACTTACAGGAACAAAGGGAGAAAGGGTCCTAAATATGGTCCATTAATTTCACCTCCACAAGGTGACGAAGAGCGAGTAGCGTAGGCTTCTTCACAAAGTGTTATTCAGTTAATAAGACAAGGATTCCCACGAATGCCACCTCTACCCACACCACCTCCAACTTCACCACCATCACCTGCGACTTCACCCGTACCACCTCCACCTCCACCATAGTTCAACATGGAAAATTCAGTGAAGCTGCCTCTATTGAAAGGCTTGGGAAATGAGGACTCGGGCCAATTCTGGTTCATTTTGAAAGTCGTATGGGAATCTCAGGGCGTTGCAAATGACCATATTAAGAAGGAAACACTGGTTAGTGCTTTGCAGGATCATGTGCTAACCTGGTACATTAAGTACTCTAATGATAACCCAAATGCTGGAGTGGCAAACATCCAGACCACACTGAACAAAGAATTCAGTAGGCCTAAATCTGAAGCACAGTCTATTGTGGGGTTGAAGGAGATCATGATGCAACAAGGCAAGACACCTTGGGAATTAGATCAGAGGTTGAAGTGTAAAATCCATGAATCTAACATGAACTTAACAGATAGATAGTATCGCGAATGGTTTGCGACTTCACTCCTGCCACACCTAAGGGTTGCGCTATCGCAATAGAAGATAATGACTCAGGAAAAAGCCTTGGAGATTGCAATGAGACTACAAGAAACACTGATGCAAGATCCAAATCTGGGGGTTCAGCAGATCCATGCGCAGTTGAAAAATATTTGCCTTAGGATGCAAATTTTGAAGCAAGACAGAACAATTCAACCAGAGGTGCGTGAAGAGGTATGGTGCTTGAAATGCAAGGGTCAGGGGCATGACAAAGAACATTGCCTGGTCTTTGCGAACTATATTGCAGGAGGAGGACTGATGTCGTTGAGACCGGAAGCTCAGGAAGGACCAAGCGCAGGGCCTGCATTGTGGTGTGCTTATGTCAAGTAGCAGGAAAACATGCCACGGATAACTGTCATTTGCTACAGAAGTTTGTACAGACACCGCAACAACTGTTCTTCAAGTTTTGTAGGTCGGTAGGGAATGATGAGCGTAATTGCAGAAGCTATGAACTAATGATGGATAGAACTCCTGCCTATAGGGTTCAAGCAGAAACGTGGCCCCCTGACCAGAGCACGAGGATGGCGCGGACAGGCTTTCAGGGGTGTGGATGAGGCCGAGGCGGAGGAGGACCTAGCAGAGGTCGAGCGTAGCTGATTTTCTACAATTGTGAAGGACCAGGACACTATGCCCGTGATTGTACTAACCCAACACGTCCGTCATGCAAGTATTGCACTCTTTTTTATCATGAACTGGAAGACTTTCCTACCTTGATAGCAAGGATACGTGACAAAGGGGCGCTACCACCTTAGCCAACTCAAAACCCGTAGATGATGAGGTTTGAGCCACACAAAGAGGATCCGAATGTAAATATACTACTCCAAAGTGGAATCACAATAGGAGATGATCATGGGAAATGGCCTGAGGACAACACTTGGGTTCGCAAAGCTCTAGCGAAGGAGACTAAGTTTTATTTGGAGCACGCATGTGAAACATTCATGGAGGCAAAGAAGGGCTTCACTGAGGCCTCCACCTCAGGGAGCAAGAATAAGCCTAATCAGGAGATGGAGCCTTCTATTCTTACAACCTTCCTGGAGACGTGCATGAAGTTACTACGCGATAGTAAGGCTGTGAAGGGGCTACAGGAGCTTATAAACAGATGTGCCAAAAACACTATGGGTGAGCTACGCATAGTATGAAAGATTGGTAAGCATAAAACAAGGATGGGATGGGAGATGAGACAGACTGTGCAAATAGGAGAGTATGAAATGGATCAGGTTATTTTAGACCTGGGGTCAGATGCAAACATCCTATTGAAGCAAACTTGGGAACAGATGGGGAGACCTGCACTACAGTGGTCTCCAATTTAGCTAAGGATGGTGAATCAGCAGAAGATCATCCCCATGAGGTGGCTGCAAGGGGTGACTGTATATATTGAAGGTCCGAGTGCATTAGCTGACTTTGAAGTAAAATAAATTGTGGATGATAGCAACCCCTATCTTGCATTCCTTGGAATTGATAGGCCTACTGATATGAACGGAGTAATAAACCTAAAGAAGCAAAAGATGATATTTGAAAATAAATCGCTTCGTCTAATATTACCCCTAGATCCTGTTGAAGGATCACGCTATATTGAACCAGTCTACGATTATGAGAGTGATGACAATATGGACTGTATCTATAAGATAATAGCGTGAGACCAAGATTGGGTCAATCCAATAGCAGATGGACGAATTACATGGGATCGCGAGAGTTCCTGCACCATGGACTCTGATGAAGAATTATAGTGCTGGCAGAATCGGTTACAAGAAGTAACTACACTAAGCTATAACATGATGACCCAATTATTATGCTATGTGTCATCAAAGGTAAGAAATCTACCCACTTATGATGGCCTAGATGATGTATATATCTTTTTGGATGCATTTGAGAGGGAGGTACCAGTAAATCAGTGCTTCCAGGTGTTCGAATAGCCACTGCGTGCTATGCCCACAAGATGGTGGGGTACGCACAAGGGAAACTTTTATGATTTGCGTGAATGTAAGAGGATGATGAGAACACACTTTGGGAAGCCAAAGGTACAAATGATAGACAAGTATGATGGGCAAGATGATCTGCGCACGCACTTGGCCAAATGGGCTCAAGCTTATGGAGAGAAGCCCCAACCTGAACGGGTGCACTTGTTCTATCACACCCTTGATGTTGTCACGATGAACTGGTATGTAGAAACAAATATTTGCCATGGTACAAGTGAATGGGGTATTCTGCGCGAAGGATTCATAGTGACATTCAGCTTTGAGATGGGTTTGATTGTATTAACGAGGCGCTACAAGAGGTGAAAGCATAAATCTTTAGGATACTGCAGGATCCTTTAGACCTGATTCAGCCTCTTTTAGCTACTCAGCTGAGTCATGTGCTGGAATGCTATAATTTAACAGCTGAAGAAGAAGAGTAGGATATGCAAAAGGTTAACATCATTGAAATAGAAGGTCACCGCAAGGTTCAAGGACGACAGATTGAGAATCCTAATATAACTGTGCCGTTGAAAACGAAATAGGTAAACATTAGTACAGAAGCAGAGACCAAGTTCGCGAAGATTGGAGATTACTGGGACGACGCGGCAGTGGATAAGGTCGTTGAATTTCTCTACGAATACCAAGATTTATTCCCTACCAAGTTTACAGATCTAAAGGGGATAATCGAGGACCTAGGTGTTATGAAGATCACATTGAAGCCCAGCGCGAAGCCGTTTAAGCAAAGACCTTATTGTCTCAATCCGAAGTATAAGGAGAAGGTCTGCGTAGAGCTAGACAAAATGCTCACGGCAAGCATCAATGAGCCTATGGAAGAATCTGACTGGGTAAGCCCAATGGTGGTACAGGAGAAGAATCAGAATGATGAAATAAGGATATGCGTGGATCTCAGAAAGTTGAATGACACTTGCGTACATGATCCTTTCCTGACTCTATTCACTAATGAAGTGTTGGACAATGTAGGTGGCTAGGAAGCATATTCCTTCACTGATGGGTTCTCAGGGTACCACCAGATCAAAATCGCGTCGGATGATAGGAGCAAGACGACCTTTACAACTAAGTGGGGGTGTTTCCAGTACACTGTAATTTCATTTGGGTTGAAGAATGTGCCTGGGATTTTCTCGCGCGTAGTCGTTGAAGCGTTCAAGGAATTTATTCATAAGTTCCTGGAAGTATACTTTGATTATTGGAATGTTTTTGGGTTGGTGAAACGCCATGTAGCAAGCTTATGCCTGATGCTAGATACCTATCAAAGATACCTGATTGCGCTCAATTTGAAGAATTGCCTGTTTTGTGTTCCTTTTGGGACCCTGTTGGGTCATGTGGTTTGTAGGCAAGGACTGATGGTAGATCCCGCGAAGATCGCGGTGATACTAAATATGGAAGCGTCGAGGAGTGTGAAACATTTGCGCACTACCCTAGCACATACGAGATATTATAGAAATTTTTTCAAAGGCTACGCCCAGATCACCGCACCCATGGAGAATTTGTTGAAGAAGGATGTCACATTTTGCTGGAATGAGGACTGTAAGAAGAGCTTGGATGTATTGAAAGAAAAGATGGTCACCGCGCCGATTGTCTTCCCAAATTGGAAGAAGGAGTTTCATATACATGTCGATGTGTCATGTATAGCGCTGGGAGCAGTACTGACATAGGTTGGCGAAGGAGACTTGGACCATTGAGCACAAAGGGTTAGCTATGGTATACGCACTCCAAAAGTTTAGACACTACTTGCTGGGAGGCCATTTTAAAATGTATATGGATCAATCCGCACTGAAATACCTGTTCAATAAGCCTGTGTTGGGGGCGAGAATTTGCAGGTGGCTATTATTGTTCCAAGAATATGATTTTGAAGTTATTGTGAAGTCTAGACAACTGAACACAGGACCGGACCATCTGTCGCGTATCGAAACAAGGGAAGAGCCCACTAATTTGGAAGAAGGATTGTCTGACGCACAGCTATTTGGAATGCACATTGGGGATGGTCATTTTGAGGATATCATACACTTCCTCACAACAGAAATTGCCCCGGAAGGATACACCATCCAGTAGGAGTTAGTGGTGCACGTGGTAGATTTTTCTGTCATTGCTATGCATTTGTACAAAATGGGGTCTGATGAGATATTGCGACGATATGTACCCAAGTTTGAAAGAAGTAGCATCCTTGCGGACGCTCATGGGGGTGTCGCGGGAGGACATTATGCAGGGAGAGCGACTGCGCAAAAGATTATATGCGCGGGATTGTGGTGGCCAACCCTCCATTAGGATTCAAAAGCATACTGCAAGGCATGTGATGTGTGTCAAAGGACTGAAAGGCCATCACGTAGGGATGATATGCCTCTGAATCCACAGATGACGTTACAACCCTTTGAGAAATGGGCAATAGACTTTGTGGGACCCATCCAGCCCCAAGGAAAGATGGGAGTGAGCCAAATTATCACCGCGATGGAGTATTTGACTCGTTGGGTGGAGGCACAACCTGTGAAGGATTGCACAGGCATGACTACTGCAAAGTTCCTCTTCGAGTATGTACTGATGCGATTTGGTTGTCCAAAGATTTTGATGAATGATCGCGGTATGCACTTTCTAAATGAGACGATCAGTGCACTAAGGGAGGAATTTTAGGTATATCACCAGAAGAGCACACCTTATCACCCGCAGGCTAACAGGACGGTGGAAGCATTCAATAAAGTGCTAGAGAACACGCTGACCAAGATTTTCAATTCTCAACGAAGTGATTGGGACCTACGCATACCCGCAGTACTATGGGCCTATTGGACAACATGCAAGAAGTTGACTCGACAAACACCCTTTCAACTTGTCTGTGGTGTTGAAGCAGTAATGCCCATGGAATACATCGTACCTGTCTGCACATAATGGAACTCACGGGTATGATGAATTGTGAAGCCCTCAAGGAGAGGCTTGCACAGCTAGATGAGCTTGAGGAAGAGAGATTTCTAGTTGGATTTCACCAACAGGTCCAAAAGCAGCGCAAAAAAGCATGGCATGATCGGCACATTAACCTATGCACCTTTAAGGTAAATGACCTAGTTTTGTTATATGATAGTACGTTTGACCAATTTCTAGGGAAGTTTAGGATGCATTGGTTAGGGCCTTATATCATTAAGGATATTACAGACGGCTGAGCGGTGCAATTGGTCAAATTTAATTGAGATCCCTTCCTAGTAAAGGTGAATGGCAGTCGCTTGAAGCCATACACCAATGGTCCAACCATGTGACTACATGAAGGTAGCACAGTCTTAGCGCTCTAGGCAGTTGAAATGAGGTGCGGGACTATAAACTACACTGCCCGAGTTTGGGAGCTACGCAATTTGAGGACTATGCGAAGCAAGGAAGTGTCACGGGGTTTGCGGCAGTGCGAAGGGAGTTGGGCTACCCAAGGAGAAATTGCACAAGTCGGCCGGAAAGTGACTGTTAAAGTCACTATTCATTATTTGACGATAGAAATGCGGCCAAATGGAGTGGGCGGCTGGCATTTAAGACGAAATTTATGGGTTGGATCCTTGAAGATTTGCTGCCAATTCGGCATTAATGAACCAAATTTGGGGGGAACAATTGAATTTGAATTCAAAATTCCCTATAAATTACAGGTGGTTGTCTAGCAAAAAACACTTGGCATTTTGAGAATTGAGTTGTTGAGCTCTTAGGCACACATGAACTGAGAATTTTTTTAGGCTTTGAAACTGACTCTAGCATTTGAAAACTTACCAGAGACATTGCAAGCACTGTTGGAAAGGGTTATGTCAGAACCTACAGAAACTATAGATACCGAAGTCGAGGAGTCGGTGTTAGAAGTTGGGATGGAGGCAGAAGTAGTTGCTCCAAAGATTGCCAAGGTATTAGTCGAAGTCCCTAAATCACCAAGAACGCCAAGACCAAATCCCACCCCAACCAAGGAAACCGCGAAGGATAAGAAGGGCAAGCAGCCTGCAATACTGGTGCATGCATCGCCATGAAGAAACCCACCGAAGCCCACCACACAGGAGAAGAGCAAAGCTATAAATTTGGAGCCAGAGGAGAAAGAAATTGAAGACCTCCGGATGGATGAGGAGGATGTGGAAGTTGAAGTGGATGAGGTTGAAGCCCAGGGTGTTGACCCTATCACTCGGTTGCCTGAGTATGTCCCTTTTCCCAAGGGCAAGACCAAGGTGCCAAAAGACATCGATGAGAGCAAGACCCCCTTGCAAACCCCTTTGTTGTCGGATGAGATTGTTTTCGAAGGACTGCGCTTGGCGTGGGTGCCACTGCTAAAACTTGAGGACTGGGACTTGGTTGATCACGTGAAGTTCCCACACCTGGTGATCGAGCAGCTGATACGCTGCATCATTAATACAAACACTGGAATGACCCCATTGGAGCCACGAAGGTGGCTCAGAGGGGTAGACAAGGCAGGGTTTCTCAACTTGCTTTGGATGCCGCACTACAACCATACCCCGGTTATAGTATTGGTCATCAAGAAGCTTTTGTGCTTGGTGCATGATGGGTGTCTGTGGCTGGAGGAGCAAATACCCATCATGGATAGATTAATTCATAGGATAACGCGATTGCCTTACACAGGAGAAAATCCAGTCATGATATTTGGCGAAAAAGGCGGTGAGTAGGCTCTCACGGAATCCAAGAAAGAAAAGTTTAAACTGGTGAAGAAGTCGCATGGATATGCCATATACAGCATCTACAACCCTACTGTAAAGGTAGCTATGCATATTTTAGGAGGGAAAGTGATGAGAAAGTGTCGCACTGATGAGCTATCGATGCTTGTCATCACGCTAGCAGCCCAGTGCGCTGAAGGAGTCTAGTTCAACTGGTCGAACTACCTTCGCAGAGAGTTCCTAGCAAACTACCACGAAGCACAGGAGCTTATCAAGACATTCCACTACGCGTGACTCTTGTTGCCAATTGTGTTGTTAACATGGGAGCTTCTAGAAGAAAGTCAATTCCCTTCACTCGCGGTAGACCTACAAGAAGCAGCAAAGTACGCTTTGCTATGGGCAACCAAGGACACACAACGAATCAAGGATAGCAAGATCTTCTGGATCTTGATGGAGATGAACATTGGCATGGCCATCAATCGCAAACCGTGATTGTCGCCTATAGTGTACGCCAACTTATAGGGTTATGCAGAATTTAAAGCACACTTTCACCATGTGTCCATCAAGGTGTGGAAGGACCCTGCGCAGAAATGGTACGACATGCCTTATCTAGCAACGGATGATGCCATTGATGCAGTACTTGATCAATGGTCAGTAGAGTGGCACTCTACAACAGACTTGACAATGGGAGGATGCAAGTCCGGCGTGCAAAACAAGGAAGAGGAGGCCAAGCTAAAAATGAATCAGCTGGCCGAAAAGAGAAATAAGGAGGCCGCTGACAAGGCCCAGGTGGAGCACGATGTCGCGTAGTAGACAGCAAAGGAGATAGGTGGGATAGAGCAAGGCTCTGACAAAGGCGTGAGGTCACTTTCACCTGAGACAGAGGAGAAGGCAGACGAGCATCACGACACAGACCCATAGGAGACGTCCGCCAGCATCAAACACCCAAGGGAGTAGGAGAAAGGAGGGTCCAGGAATAAATCAAAGGCTACCAAGACATCACTGGACCCTATCACGCTAACAAAGGGTGATCTGCACGACATCGATGACACAATGCGGGATGTCACTGCGGAGGCCCTGCAACAGTTTGAGCAACAATAGCAGATAATCTTGGGGGTTATCCAAGTAGGTTTAGACAATTTGTAGACCTATGCATCTCAGGCTGGCACAGTGTCCACCAGCCTTTCTATCGGCACTTCAGAGGCTGTCGAGATGCTGCGTGCGAAGCCCTACAGTGTGATAGTGTTATCTGCTGGAGCACTAACCACGGAGAACAAAGATGACAGGCCCATTGTCAGCACCCTAAAGGGAGTAAGGTTGAATCTAGCAGCGCTCCTTGGGGAAGCACTCCACCTCTTAC
Source organism: Pinus taeda (assembly GCA_000404065.3). Taxonomy (NCBI): domain Eukaryota; kingdom Viridiplantae; phylum Streptophyta; class Pinopsida; order Pinales; family Pinaceae; genus Pinus; species Pinus taeda. The sequence continues at coordinate 54,997 of APFE030553190.1, forward strand.
AGGATAGAGTGATTGAAGAGCTAATAGCCTGTGAGCATCGCGCCCTCCTGGTGATCAGTGAACAATGGATAAACAATGAGAAGATGGCACTACAGTGAGGTTCTTCCATCACCATTGTGACCGAGGCAACCAATCAAAACAAGCGCATTATGCAGGTCATCAAGGATGCATTTCGAATGGTACCGGAGTTGTCCATTCCTAAGGAGGAGCTAATGGAAGTGCGCATCTGCAAGCTGGCTACAGGGGTGCGCGACACTCGTACTGAGATGGCGAAGGTTTAGTTGGAGTTGAACCTGCAGATCACAGAATTACAGTTGAAGGCCCAGCCTTCAACTCTGCCAGAAGTGAAGGAGCATTGGGCAACCACTGTCATAGAAGCAGTATGGCGGTGGACGGTGCAGTAGCAAACATCACTCAACTTTTTGAGCAGTCGTTTAAGGCCGTGACAAGCTTACAAGAGGGCCCCAATGTACAACGACTAGAGACGGAAGCGTGCGAACTACAGTAGCGCTATGATGAGGTCAAGGGCACAGCGCGAACCGTCATGTTGATACAAATACTAGGAAAGCTACAAGAGGCCAAGTAGCAGAAAGAACACGTGGATGCAGCGCTACATAAGGAAGTAGTTCTAAAGGCAAGACTAAAGCCCTGGCTTGATGAGGCTTACACAGTAACAGGCTCTATTGAAGGAAATATTGCAACTCTACAAGCAACTCAGCAAAAGCTCTAGGCTGATAGTTCAGGAGTAGTGACCGAGCAGATGGTCAAAGATGCAAAGTAGATGGCCACACAGTGCACTGCTGAGGTTGCGGTCATATGGGTTGAGTTGGAAGGGCTTCGCGTAAAGATATCTGCACCTGCCGAGTGACTCAAGGGCAAGTCACGACGTTTGTGTTCGAGGCCTATTGGGAACAGGATCCCCCAAGGACAATTTTGGGGCTAAAATCCCATACTTTGGGTCGAATTTTGAAATAAACTTGTAAAGACTCCGCATTTTGTGGTCACAGAGTGTGAAGGTGTCATGAGTCATAAGGGGTTGTCCAACCTTATTTTTGAAAAGTAAAGTCAGTTGTAAAAGATCTACCCATGGTCCACGAACCATGGGATTGTATAAAAAGAGCTAAGTAAGCTCTAAGTATTTCAGTAGTCAAGAAACTAGTCATAGCTGGGAAGTAAGAAGTCTAAGTTTTGGGTTGTAGCATAGGTAGAGGCTTTGTAGCTGAGTGCACAGAGGCCTAGGGTGGAAGCTTACAGCTAAGTGCGCGGACCCTTGTAGTTGTGTGTGTAGGGTGGATAGAGTCTGTAATCACTTGACGATATCAATAAAGAGAAATATTCTGCAAATTTTGTCTTTTTTCTAATTAATGCATCTTTTCATGTTGTTTATGAATTTCATTTATAATGCTTATGTGATGCACGAATGTATGTAATTATGTTGGATAATTTGATGCAAATAAGGATATCTATTTATGTGGTACTAACTGTGATTATCTAATAAGATAAGTAAGATTCTTAAGATAACTTGACAATCTGTGCAATATGTTGCCTTAGCAACGAGAAAGTATCTGAATCAAAGGTTAGGGCTGCGTGAAGGTCAGTTGTACCCTTTTTCGGAGGTATTGAAGGGAGGAATAAGGGGTTAGGTAAACAAAGCCCTAGAACTTAACGACCTGCATGAAAGCAAGAATAGAAGGAATAAACCAACATCACAACCATCTCAAGGTGCGGAAACTTGGTTCCAGCATCCCTGCATACTGCTTCAGGTGAGACTTCGGTCCATGCTCCGCAGGCTAATGCCGAAAGGACCAGTAGTGTAGGGGTTTGTTTGGCTAACTAACGTTGAACTTGGGTCAGACCCCAACAAGCCAACAGTGACACTAGTTAGTGCACAAGTGTTGTGTTTTCACCAAGGTTCACTTCGAGTAGTACATAATTTCCATCGACGTATCATGGACTAAAGATAACAAGTTCTTCATACAGAGGCAGGATGACAAATAACCAAGTAGTGATAGCTAAACAAGGCCTCTTGTACTTTACCCATCTTGTTTCAAGAGTCACACACGGTTTCATGTGAAACTAATCCACGAGTGCAAAACAAGAAAATAAACATAAAACAAAGTAGAAGTAGAAGTAAATGTGAAATCAAAGCAGAAACCAAACAAGCGAGCAAGCAAACAAACATGTGAGGTAAGTAATCAAACAAGCATGCAACAAAACAACCAAAAGAAAAACATTATTCCTACTCCTAAGCTAACGGTGCATGGGTCTGATCACGTGAAGTGATGCTTCCAATGCAGCCACCGGCACATTGGTTGACCCATGTTGGTGAAGCCATGGTTTGCGAACAGCATAGCTATGTGAACCAGAAAACATGAAAGATATAACAATGAAGACAAACACACTCCAAGTTTCAATGTGTCCATAGGACATTAGTGAGTGCAAGGTCATGACATACAGTAAGTGGACTCGTCATTTTGTTGTGCAACATTACATGCAGTTGTGAAGCATACGCATACTCTTGATTGTGACATGCAAGCAAACAAAATAAACAAATACAACTTGCATCGTGCACATGTGCTTGCAATGTAAGATTCCTCTAATGCATGAATGATGGGATCGTGTAGTTCAAGTGGAGGAAGTATGATATGTGTGTGATATTGATCTTCAATGCATACAGATGAGTGATCAGGAGTCTTGGGTGTTTCAACAATTTCCTAATCAGAAGCGAAACCAACCTCAGGACAGCGAGGGCCTAACATATCCATCAGCTTGAGTTGAAGTGCCTCGACAGTCTCAGGGGTTTTGACTTTGTCAACAGATAGATCATCATAACAGGTGGCTTCGAAAAATCTACTGCGATATAATCAACATCGTGATCGAATATGGGAGTAAATAGATCATGATAGATACGATTGGCAAAATCAATGATTTCATCAGCATCCTCATGATCTGATGAATCAAATAGAGGGGTAGATGAGAAGTGGACAAATTCACCCTCTGTGTTTCTGGAAAAGCCCGATGAAAAGTCAAGTGGATTTTCAAAGAATAGTCTATCTTCTTCGTTGTCAGGTGATGGACTGACATCCAGTTTGTTCTGCAAATGATCAACAATGGGTGCATCTATAGATGGAGATACACATGTGAAATCATGGATGGCAGGTTCACCAAATATGTCAGGAAAGAATGGAGGAGGCTCGGACAGAAGCGGGTCATCCTTCGCCGAGTATTGATGCTCAAGCACCCATTAATACTCTTCATGAATGATAGCACATATTGGTTGTACAACACCAACTTCGTCGATGGCTTGATCCTCGTTCACAACAAGTGTAGAGTCCGGAATGGAAGAATGCAAGACAGTATCATCTGGAGGATCATCCAAGTACGAAGACGGAGATTGAGGTACAAAATGCATGTGACAACTCAATGGACTCATAACAAAATCTGCACAAAAATTAAGCGAAGTGATGTTGGGAGGATGTGACAGTTGAACAGATGTGTGTGCATGTTCTCCCACATCACTATGCATTGTTGGAGTTGTTTGATGAGGGGACAATGGACAGTCACTTGTGACAGTGACCGTATCCATCTGTGATTGTGCAGCTCCATCACTGAAGTATGATGAGCGAGGCTTGGGCTCAAACTTCTTCTTGGGATGGATTGATTTATTAAGATATTACTCGAACTTGTCCCAAAGATAAGGAAATTTCATCTGGATTTTCGGAGCTTCAAACTGAAAAACACAGAAGCTTTGCCAAAAATCCACAGGCAATTCATGTGGGGCCTTCTGTTGTTGTAATAGTTTTTGGTCAAGAGGTTCTAGATCAAAATCATGGAAAGTAGATTCAATGAGATCAGAGAATTTCTCAAACGAGTGCATGTTGTTAGCCGGTAGGCTGCAGTACCACCATTGTGGGGATTCGCAAAGTGTGTACGCAAGCAGCAGGTTGGCCTCTTCGTCAGAACATCCATCTTCCTTGTCAAGCATGGTAAGGAAGTCTTGTAAGAACACAGGCGAGGCCACTTCGCCTTCACCATCATACGTGAATTCATACAAGAGATCAAAAAACTCCCTCATGATATTGAGAGGTTTGGCATGCGAAAAACATCGTGGAGGGGTGAGTGTAACAGAATCCATGATAGATGTGCAAAGGTTCAAAACAGCATGAGAGGACACAGCTTGTCATCTAGCCCTCCTTCTAGCACCATAAATGTTGACAGTGTTGGACCCACCAACATGTCAGGGGATCTCCTGGGTAAGAAGTCCCACCTAGACCTCAGACTATTTGGTGTAGGAGTCCTAGAAATGGGTTGTATGGTATTGCCTTGACCATGGTTTTTCACAAAGGCAAGTAAGATGTCCATGTTGGCAGCAAGGGTGTGACAGATGTAGCAAGTCAAGGAAGGTGCATGAGCAGTTCTAACACACAGAGGATGAGGCGAGTGTGCCCCTTGGAAACCTATGAAAGCACGGGGTTAAGAAGGGAAAACATGAGAAAAGATGCATCACAACATGGAAGGCAAGTGATCTAGCAATCCAAAGTGATGGTTAAACCACCAACACATTTCAATAATATTCATACATACATATACATAAAATAGGTATGCATGCATGCATAAGAAAAGTTCAGATACATACATTATCTAGAGTAAATAGGATAGTTGAATTACAATAATACATATGCATGAAACGTGTTGGATTTTTTATATTAATGAGTGTAAGTTACAGCCATACAATACAACTATGACCAGCAACTAGTTCTGACAGCAGAACGTTGCAGTCACTTCCGCCTGCTGCTCCAAAGAGATATACTAGCTCTGCACAGTTGAGAAGCCAAGGCTTGTTACAATACTCTCCAAGCTTTCTCTAATATACTCCTATCAGAAGCTTGGCTGACCAAAAGCCTTTATAATGAGTTATGAGGGACTATATATAAAAAAGGGTGGGGTGGCCCTTGACATTCCCCTTTGTGACAATTCATCTACCCTCGTGACTCTTCATCTACTCTATAATTGCTACATCCAACTATCGACACTTGAACTTTCACATGACAAGGCATTACATACAATTTGTACATGTACCAATGTGAGACAAAATAGGCTTGAGCAAGACATGGAAGATATCACTATGACATGGAAAACTATAGGAAGACCAACCCATCGACATCCTCACAGTGGTTGACAGTAGCAAACTGATGCCAAGCTCGATAGTTCATGATGGTGTCTGTGTACTCTAAGGTGACATCTTTCTGGAGATGAACTCTTGCCTCCATAGCATCCAAGTACACTACTCGTGCTCCTTTGTCCAACTCGTTTGATAACATGTGCATCATTGTCTTGAGTGCGACCGGACCAACGACATACTAATGCATGGTGTTTGCACTGATCACCAAGTTTGGGTTGGTGGCTTTGCGCATCAACTCGTCAAAGTACAAGTCAAGCTTCGTCGGACATGTGCCTTTATCTTTGCCTGGTGAGTTTCCCAATAGATGGGATCGTGTGTGCTTGCACAACAACATCCATAATCGGGAATACCCATGCATGGGAAGCCTACAAACTAGTGATGAGTTGCGATAGATCTTCATAGTTTCGAATCTGACTCTGGATGCGTGCCTTCAGCTCGACTGCTCTGGGATTCATCATCTTGGGAAAGTGTAACAGGGCTCCCTTGTATCTCATTGTCCATGTTTTCATGTAATCAACAGTAGCATGCACATTCGACAAGATACGTGCTCTCCTAGCACATCGTTGCTCCCAACCATTGAGATGGACAACTACCTTATGCACGGTTACAATGCCTGCATGACTGTGTCAAGGGACAATACTTCATCCAGTATTTCCTTCTTCAACTCTACTTGGGCAAATGTTGTAACCAATTCTCCTCCCTGCTTGGTCATTTGTAACTCCTTATCCATTCACTCATTCTTAGCTATTAAGAAGCAAACACTCGAGCTAGTGGCTTCGGCATATGCTCTGGTAGCATCGGCCATTGCCGCAAGATGTTTGTGCACATCGGACATGACCACTCGTTCTTCAAACTATGCAAGAGATTTGTGATCATCCGAAGTAGACACTCTATGATACTACACAACTCTATGTTGTGACTCGTCGAATGAAATGTTGTGCATATCTCCTTCCGGATTGTCTCCAAGGATTTCAATGTCTCCTTGGTCACTTAGGACTGGCTCCACTTTTGGATCCAGTGAATCTGGTGGGTCGACCTCTTGGTGGTGAGGCATGAGGTCGATGTCTTGCTCTAACTCTTGTTGCTCCATATCCGTATCCATCTGCTTAAGTTCTTGTTCAATCTCTTGCACAAATTCTTGCTCTTGTGATTGCTCACCCTACCTGCTTAGTGCCAGTTTTTCGGATGAGTCGACTACTTGTATGAGCGCAGTTTTGTCTGTCTGTACATGTTGCACCCCCTATTGTACTTGTTCCTACTGTGCTTCCTTCTCATGCCTGCGCAGCTCCTATTCCTTCCGAAGTTGCTCCTTCAACTCATGCAGCTCCTTCTTTGTTTCCTCCATTCTCTGTTATTCTCTCTGCCTTTACGTGTTCCTCCTGTCTTGTTGTTGTCTCTTTGCCTTTATTGCCAAAGATGCTTTCTGCACAAGTGGGTCTTCTCGGAACTTGCAGCTTTGTTCCTCCTCTACGTTGTCAACAATCTTCCTCTTGCCTTTGTTGTGTGCTAGTATGTTTTCCTATGTTGCTTCTACTCTCCTGGATGTTGCTTCATGTTGATTTGCTAACCATTACACAGTGATGTTGACTCATTCACTGGGCCTGGAAAAGCTATAACAATATCTCCATGGGTATTCCTCCACCCAATGACACGCCCCGTGGATTCATTGAAACTGTACTCTCTCGCAGTGATGTTTTAGAAAACAATGTGGGTCATACGGGTTGTAGCTTCGGTCATTGAATGGATATTTCTTGATATCTTTCGTCTGCATGCTTGAAATTTCGTATCTCATATAACCTGATCCGCAATGAAAGAGCGGGCCAAGGTGCCTTCTTCTTCCGTTGCAGCCTAGCTGACAGTCCTGTCGAGATGTGGTACGATACTTCCTGCATGACAAGCTTGTCCAAGGAAAAATTCAATAAAACATGTGGAGGCTTCTTTGTGCTATACATCTGTATGAATGTTTCGGATGGTGAGGCATACCAATCCACTATATCGATCAGTGCCTCCATTATTGCCTTTGACATGCAAGGTGGATCCTACTCAAATATCATCTTGTACACCAGGGTGAAAAAATGATCTGACAGTTGTGTGATAACTCCTTTGAAGCTACATTCGGACATAATTTTACAATAAGTGTTCACAGAGGTCTTCGTCGATGTCTATACCCACTTCAAGCTCGGGAACCCTTGACGGGCATAGATTGCATCCAAGATGTAAGCGGACATGTAGATCTCTGCTTGCTAACCTTTTGGCGGTTGTCGAGCTCTTGTTACCTATTCCTTCAGCCCATGAGCCAACATGTCGAACCAGTTGCATGCTTTTACTTCACTGTCTAGTTGGTCCAATGCGATCACCCAACTCTGTGGGAAGGTTTTTGTGCTCTCTTGGCCATACAAGCGACATGCAAAGATGACCGAGTATTGATATGCATTCCTCAATATATTCATCTTGTAGATCTGATTGGGTGTCATCCTGAATTTGGTCGGCTCCTTTACCCAGTTCTTCAAGATATCCTTGGAGTTGGCATTGTTGCTAAGTATGTTGTGTAGAAATTTTGAATAATATGACACTTATTCACAGAGATTATCCTAATTATACACTATTTGTAGAAATTTTGAATAATATGACACTTATTCATAGAGATTATCCTGATTATACACTATTTGCGGAATGCATGCATAATACATAACCTCCTCTACGTTGATCATCAATTTGCGGAATTA
>APFE030553190.1:72154-85434 GCA_000404065.3 Pinus taeda
GCTTCAAGGTGTAGATTAACTTCTAACAATTTGGTTGATCTAGTTAACGATACTCTCTACATAGCAAACATGATTTCCCAGTGTACACCTGGAAAGGTTACTACAGAAAATGCATTGGAGAAAACATGTTATCCAGAGTTAGAAAGCAGAGGAAGATTAATCGCCGGAGTTAACAGTTTAAACATGGAAACATATTCCTAGTCAAGCCTCATGAACAAAGAGTCGCCCTCAAATGCTTAACAGATGCCATCCAATGTATGATTCCCAACATCCAAGACGCCACCTACGCTGCCCAGCTCAGTTCGCGGCTCAACAAACCTCCTGAAATTGAGCCAATGCTTGCCATTAATCAGCTCAGATCCGACAGAATGAATCATCCTCCAGCTCCCCAGATCACCAGCCGAAATAGCAATAAAAGTTATTGATATCAGCTTAATTAGCATTTCTGTTTTATAGATATTTAGATTAGTATAGTATTTATAGACCCTTTCATGTTTTTAGAAAGGGTCGTAAAATTTTGTAATAGACTTAACAAACTGAAGTTTGCACTATTGTACTTCAGCCTTTATTCTTTTATGAAACTCGACCAGTCGTTCTTACTTTAATGAAGAAATTTCTTTATACAATTGTGCACTATTGTCATTGATTGAGGAATGTTTATGTGTTAAGGGAAGAACTACACATAGCAATTGATATCTGGGAGTGGCAAGCAGCTCAAATGGTATTTCTATCTTTGTCTGAAGTCATTCTGTGTATGTGAATTGTTATGTAATTATTCTTGCTATCATTGATTGTATGCATGTGCTATAACAGCAAATCTTATTCATTCCACTATTGGGTGCTTATATGATGTGCCTTTACTTTTAAATCATGCATATGTTAATGATATGAATGTATAAAGTGTAGTAATTTCTCTTCAATCGCTGCGCTTAACTATTTAAGCATAGCAATCTTAAATGATTCAATATCTATGTCTTAAAGATACAGTCATCTATATGTTTATCTTTTGGATATAGAGCATCAAAAGCTACGCTTTAGAGCTCAATAGATTCCCGGGATAGTTTCATTTACTTATATTTTTGTCAATAGTATCAGTCTTTCGCCTATCACTAGTGTAATTTACAAAGCATTCACTCATTCCATTTATCTATTTTTGGGTAACTGGTCCCATTATCCCCAGTCGGAGCCACTATCCCAAACGGAAAAGGAGCTGTACTAAGGTCCGGACCGAGTGGTTTCCCCAATGTTGTTGCAGGGATTTTCGAGGCAACAACAAACTCATAGACCAAGATCCATATGTCTAAAAATAGACATAGTCTAAAAATAGACTTTGCGCCAAAAATAGCCTGCGGGCCCACTTAGTGAAGGCGACTTCTTTTCAATAAGCTCCATCATCTTGTTGCATTTTCAACACTCCCTCTCAACAAGATATGGATTATCTGCAACCCCTATCCTGTAACTCTAGAATGTTCTGCATGCAAGACATCTGCCCGGTCCACTTGCTCCAACAACACTTGGAACAAAAACACTCCCAACTGACCCCTTTGTTGGGCTAGGAACATACTCTGATGTTGAAGCTCTACCTGCTGCTGACAAGTGCTCCCTCTTTGAAATCTGTGCTACTGCAACATCTCCATGCATCTCACACCATTGCACACCTCTATGTGCCACCTAGCACTGTGCAAAACACTTGTGCCTCTCGCATTGCTGCAGCCTGCTAGCTATGCGTTGTCTTGGGATTCCTTGCACTGTCACTCTCTCTGCCGCTCCATCCGCATCTGTCTCTACCCAATCAGTCAGTTCCTGCTACTCCACATCGGGGCTCCTGTAGCAAGGTCCCATCTAAGAGGTTGGGTACCTCAAGGATCATGCCCCTCCTCCTTGGGACAATCACTCTATATCGCCCCACCTCCTACCTGGAGGTATGGCTGTATGTGATCCCTCAGCCCACCTAGCTCCAAGTTTCCCCCTACTGGAGGTCTCTGCATGAGTAGATGTCTCTACTTGATCTCCACTCAGCTTCCCCTATTGTGGCTGCTCCACAAGCTCCTAAAGCTGCTGCACCAATCGTGGCTCCTCCACAATTGTCTGAGACTTCTTCTGGCTCTACATGTTGAGAGGTAATATACCCTCCCTCTCAACCACTAAGTCTCCATCAGTTGCCTTGCTACTCAAGACTTTTCATGCATCTACATGCAACTGATAAAGGTTCCTGACTCGAACCCCTATCTTCCGGTTTTCTCCAGTTGTCTTACTGCGCAGGAAAGCCTTTCCCTCGCTGAAAACAACATCATATCCCTTGTCTTCTAACATCTTACAGAGATAAGATTCTTCTTCAATCCTGGAACATGCATCACTTCCTTCAATACGAAGGGTTTACCAGACTCCCTCTCAAAGGAAATGGTACCGATAACGGTCGCACTGTATCTACCATCATCGCCCATCTCGATGTGCACTCCAAGATCTTTCTCATCCAGATCAGAAAACCAATCTCGATCTCCTGTCATGTGAAAAGACACACCATCATCCAAGAACCATATCGATCCCATCACACTTGATACCAAGCATGCGATCAGCAAAAAATCCAGCTCAAACTGCGAGGCTAAGGCCTCTCCCGCTGCAGATCCAACAGCTTGCTTATTTTTCTTCTTCTGCGGAAAATCTGTGGCATAGTGTTCGTGCTGGTGACAGTGAAAGCACTTCACCTTGGACATGTCCTGCTTCTTGCCTTTCGCATCGGAATGAGAATCTTTCTCATTCTTCCCCTTCTTTGTTTTGGCAGCCAAAGCGCAATCTTCTTCATCAGATACCTTTGATGAAGATCCGTCTCTGGTATTCCGCTTGATCTCCTCTTGCACAAGATCTGACCAAAGTCTCTCCCATTCTGGCAATTTCTCCCGACCATTGACAGAGTCCTGATAGGAATGCCAACTCTTCGGAAGACCAAGGAGAGCCAAGTTCACCAAGTCCTCATCATCGACAGTCACCCCCATACTTCCCAACTCATCCCAGCATTGGGTGAACTTCGTGAGATACCTGGGCATACTGTCTCCATTCTCACACTTAATGTTTCTGAGTTTTATCCTTGAGCGCCATTCCACCAGCTCAAAACTCAACCGCTTCTGATCTAAATTTTGTGAGAACAAAGTATTTCTCGTACAGTGATCGACTGTATGGGAATTCACCGGATATCTCACCTTCCAAAAGAAGGATAAATCCAGAGGCTACATGGACCGATTACAGACTCTGCCTGAAGAAATAAAACGTAATCACTTTCTGAATAATAGATCTAATGATCAAACTTCGCTTTGATATCCTGTAGAACTTTTTCTACAAATCAACCAGCTCTGATACCATGTAGAAATTTTGAATAATATGACACTTATTCACAGAGATTATCTTGATTATACACTATTTGCGGAACATGCATAATACATAACCTCCTCTACGTTGATCATCAACAATTTACAGAATTAAAACAATCGCAAGCGCACATTGATACATCAAACACACATATCAACACAGTAGGTAACTGAGGAAAGCATACAGTTGAAAACCCCTCAACTATCTGTATATTATATTTATTGAGAACATGTAACAATACATAGTACAGTACTCCTCACAAGTACTCAGTACTATCTCCACCTGTTACACACAAACTAGCTCAGATCTGAATCAATCACTGGCTCAAATCTCCTCCGTTGCTTGCCTGCCTCCACTGCGCAATCCTGCATGAGAATATTGATGAATGAATGATCCAAATTCCGTATTTCCCTTGGATATACCATGAAATCCTCATTGGAAATACTCAATCCATTGATTGTGCAAGATCTAGTGCACAACTATAGTCACAACTGACAGCAATCTGACCCTCTAACACCTCTAACACTGAACTCAACTGAACTGACATGCACTGAGTTAACTGATGTATTCTACAGTTGCTTTATGAGTTAATAATTAGTGAATTAATTAATAACTAATTCACACCACTCATCACTTAGTCTATTGATCAGTTAGACTAAATACAACTAGTTCAACCAAGTTAAATTGAACACAACTCCATCAACTCCTCAATCAACTCCACATAACTCAATCACTGAAGTCCTAACTGAAGTCCTCCATGCAATAGCTCAAGTAACCGATAAGAAACATGTATTTCCTTCTGGCAGTTGCATGTGCAACATCCGTAGCTCGAACTGAAGTGCTCCAAGAGAATAAGATAATGTTTATAGTCCAAATATTATTAAGAGCTAATAATATTCGACTGTTCTATCTTTAGCCTAGCAGTCTAAAAATAGACTCCGCCCATATGTCTAAAAATAGAAGTCCATCTATTTTTACCAACAAGACCAATCATCCACAAATAGCTTCCTGCAACTCATAGACCATGATCCATATGTCTAAAAATAGACTTTGCTCCAAAAATAGCCTATGGGCCCACTTAGTGAAGGTAACTTCTTTTCACTAAGCTCCATCATCTTGTTGCATTTTCAACAATGCAATGGGGTCGCGAGGTAGTTTGTTGCTTTAATATACAGAACCCTATGATTGGGGAAAGTTGAGGGAATTGTGAGTTGTGCCATCACATATTTGAAGGGAAAACAAACAGTGATAATAAGTTAAGTATTAGGGACATTCATTAGGGGAATTTTAAGATCTAAAATGGGCATCCTAAGAAAATTATAAAATAATTGTGGAAATAATAAAATAAGATTAGAATACAACATCAAATTTTGAAGGAAAAAATAAAAACCTATTTTTTCAACGCGTATTTTCAACTTATCTCCCTATGGGTTTACTCAAATTTCGAGTGGTAACACTCATTGGATGTAGAATTTGAATCCTCGTCCAAGGAGTACCCATGTTGCATAATTTTGATGGACCCCGCTAAAAGAAAAATGAGAAATACATGCAAATGTGATTGCAATCACGTGTTTTCATGTATTTCTCATTTTTTGTGTAGCAAGGTCCATCGAAAGTAAGCAACATGGGTACTCCTTGGTTGAGGAATTAAATTTTTCATCCAACAAGTACTCCCACTCAATATTTGAGTAAAACATTAGGGAGATAAGTTGAAAAAGTAGTTTTATTATTTTATTATTTTTTAATCTTTTTACTTTTCTACTCCAAAAGTGGTGGATCATCCCCCATGGTTGACATCATCATCTTGAATCTTGTTGGTTCTTATAAAGTTTATTTTGGTTGTATATTTTTCTTAGGAGGCCCATTTTAGACCTCAAAATTCCCCTAATGGCAGGAGAACTATGATAGAGACGATGAGGATTAGTCTCATTACAAAGGTCTTGTAATAACCTGCTATTCAAATTTGGATATGGATGAATCATTGCAAATTCGAAAGGGATCTATACCCCGATTCAGGAAACAAATGTAGTGAATGATAGGAAAATTCCAAAGGAAGACCAATCCTCTACTACATAAAATCATAGCTATTAATCGCATTACAATTATGGCCATATAGGAAGTGACAAGATTTTTCTAAGTGCAAATCTATTGTTGCAAAATTAACAAGAGAAAAGAGTCGGCTCTGCATCAAGTGGTATTAGAACACGGCAAGCTCTTGGAAAAGCAAAAATTAAGTATTGGTAAGTGTCCCTATATTTGATTTATTCTATCAAGGATGGAATTTAGAGTTGGAAGAGGTTGAGGTTGAGGAAGAGGTCAACCAGCAGTGAATGCAGAGTTAAGGGGAGAGGTGAGAACTCTTCAGTGAAGGCTAGAAGCCATGGAGGCTACCAAGCATCATGATCATACACGTGATACAAGTGATGAAGAACTTCCAGAGGAGGAAGAGGAGCTAATTGCAGAAACAACAGAGGTAAGGTTTCTAAAAACAGTTTTTGGTTTAGGTTCAGGGTCAAAAGGCAGAAGTACCCCATACGGTGGAAGTTTGGAACCAGATGAATTGGTGGACTGGATAAATGCTTTGAATATGCAGAGATACCAGAAGACAAGCAAGTCAAGTTTGTTGTCACAAAGTTGATATTACATGCGGATCTATGGTGAGACGGAGTGCGGGAAGAAAGGGTCTTGAAGAACAAATCCAAGATCAAATGCTAGAGCAGGATTACTGCTAAATTGAAAGGTAAATTCCTTACTAAATATTATTAGTTAATTTTGTTTAGAAAGATGTAGAATCTTAAGCAGAAGACAATGATCTTTAGGGAGTATACGAAATAATTTTACAAAGTAAACATTGGATCAAAACATATAAAAGATACACTTGATTTTCCAGGTACATCAATGGGTTGAGATTTAATCTTCAAGATGAATTAATTCTAAGGACATTGAGATTTTTTGAGGAAGCATATCAGGTTGCACTAAAATTTGAGGAGAAGTTAATGAGGAAGTAGAGTCAAAGAACGAGAGTAAGAATTTTTGGAGGGAAAGAACAACAGCGAAAGGGAGAAGCTAGTAGTTCAAACCAGCAACCACAACCAAACATAGCTAATGATTCTAGAGGAATAAGGTCACCTTCAAGAGGATGAGGCAGAGGCAAAGGTAAATAAGTGAGGTGTTACACATGTGGTCAATTGGGCCATTATACATAGGATTTTCCAGACAATATTGTAAGGTGAAGAGAAGCACAAGTAGTACAACCTGAAGTTGATGTTGCAAAGGTAGAAGAAGAAGGTTTCGATGTTACAGAAGGATAATCCTTAAAGGTGAAGTGAGTGTTTCTAAAGACAAATGAGGATGTCGGTGAGCTAGTGCAAAGGAGGAATTTTCTTAGAACAACATGCAAAGAAAAGGGTAAGTGTAGTAGATTTATTATTGATAATGGCAGTACTGATAATATGGTTTCTACAAAGATGGTAGAAAAACTAGAGTTGGAAAGGGTACCACATCCCACACCATACAAGGTCTCATGGTTGCAAAAATGTCAGCAAATGTTGGTGAATGAGTAGTGCCAAGTGGAATTTCAAATTGGCAATTATAGGGAACAAGTACTTTGTGACATTGTACAAATAGATGCTTGTCATGTTTCACAGGGAAGACCGTGGCAGTATGATAGAAAGGTAAGCTATGATGAAAAAATGAGTACTCATACCCTTGAGAATGATGGTAATAAACATGTGCTATTTCCTATAAAAGATGAAGGAACCAAGGAGAAATTTGAATCAAGTATATTTTTTATGAGTGAGAAGGAAATAGTGACTAAAGACAGAGAATGTGAAGCGAGGACAAGAAGACAAAATAGAGGTTGCAGCTATATACCTTAAGGTAATTGATTCACCTTCAACAAATCAAATTTTGTTTGATTTTGAAAATGAAATGTTAATAATTTGGAGCCAATGGGAACTGCAAAGTAGTCAACACTCTTTGTAGCAGAGATGGTTATGATGGAGGAAATGTTGATTAATGAACAACAAAATGTGTTCCTAAAGGACCCAGAAGAAAAGAGGTTTGAAGAGGTTGCAAAAATTGGTGAGTGGAAAGAAATTATGGACAAGAAGCAAGAAAAGAAACAAGGATTAGAAGGCTTCCACAAAGAGCTTATGGTGCTTAACAATCTTGACAGGTTTAGTTTGATTGTCATTTATTTTATAGGTAAGAAGATTTGTTCAATTGGAAGAAAGCAGTTCCTACAAATTTCGAGAATTCAAAAGGAAAGCTTGCAAATAAATTATGTTAAGATATGAAATGGAAAGAACAGTTACAAATGGAGCCATGTGAGATTAACGGACTACTTAAATGGAGAAGAAATTTATGTGAAAAATATATATAGGAACCCACCCAACATAATTGGTTGCAATGTTACAGAAAAGAAACAATCCAATGGGAACCTCATGAATAGGAGTCTGTGAACATGTTCAAGACTACATTAGGGGAATTTTGAAGTCTAAAATGGGTCTCCTAAGAAAAATGTACAGCCAAAATAAATTGTATAAGAACCAATAGGATTCAAGATGATGATGTCAACCATGGGGGATGGTTCGTCATTTTTGGAGTAAAAAGTAAAAATTTTAAAAAATAATAAAATGATAAAACTATTTTTTCAACTCGTATTTTCAACTTATCTCCTTAAGGTTTTACTTAAATTTCAAGCAGGAGCACTCATTGGATGCAAAATTTAATTCCTCATCCAAGGAGTACCCAAGTCACATACTTTCGATGGACCCTGCTACACAAAAAAATGAGAAATAGATTATATAAAGATTAAAAAATAAAAATAAAAAATAAAAAATCATGATTGCAATCACGTTTTTCATGTATTTCTCATTTTTCGTGTAACAGAGTCCATAAAAAGTATGCAATATGGGTACTCCTTGGATGATGAATCAAACTCTGCATCCAACAAGTGTTTTTTGCTCGAAATTTGAGTAAACCCATAAGGAGATAAGTTGAAAATACGAGTTGAAAAAATAGAGTTTTATTTTTTCCCTCTAAAATTTGATGATGTGATCTAATATTATTTTATTATTTCCACTATTATTTTATAATTTCCTTAGGAGGCTCATTTTGTACCTCAAAACTCCCCTAATAGTAGTACAATGCAAGGGAATCGTTTTTAATTTTATTTTCCTTGTAATTTCTAGAAAAATGTAGTTGTTGAATGAGTTGTGAGCTGTGTGTGTAATAAATGGCAGGTTTCCAAGAGCGAGCTCCCAATCATCAAGAGGTCGAGAGATATCCACTATATGTTGAGTTTGTATTAGTTAATTATGAGGTATCTCTATTTTAGTGGATTAAGTCCTACTATTATAGATCTGAAATGAATCTTTGTTGTAATCATTTTTGTGGCCACATTAATAAAGGAAACACCTGTGTGGATCAGGTAGATAAGTTTTGTGAAATTTTGCATAAACATATGCACAGTTCTCTTGACCTTTTATGTTGCATTGTCATTTTATATCCTGCTTGTATTATAGGAATTGTAACTTTTTGTAGGAGATTGTATTCTAGGAGATCTAGGTAGGGAGGTTCGTCATAACTTTTTCAGGTCCTGAAGGGAGGTTCGTCATAACCTCTTATTCCTGTCAAGTGGAAATTTCCCTTAAGGATTATTTGTAATAGATTGAGGCCACTGCACGAAAGTGTAGAAGATGAAAAGAGAGGTAGAAATATTTGTTGTCACTCTGATCAATGATGAAGAAACGCCAACACCAGCATAGGTGTTGTCAATCATGATAATTCCCTGCTGGAAGGGATTGAGATAATTGGTTGGAAAATTGAGGGCAAGGAGGATGCATAGATCACATTATTCCATAAGTAATCAATAATTGGGAAATCGCAATAATCGGAGACACTAACGCAATGGGGCCATGAGCTAGTTTGTTGCATTAATATACAGAACCCTGTGATTGGGAAAGTTGAGGGAATTATGAGTTATGCCATCGCATATTTGAAGGGAAAACAAAGAATGAGAATTAGTTAAGTATTAGGGATATTTCAGGAGAATTGTGATAGAGACATCAAGGAAAAGTCTCATCGCAAAGGTCCTGTAATAACTTGCAATTAAAATTTGGAGAGGGATGAATCATTTTAAAATCAAAAGGGATATATACCCTAAGTCAAGAAACAAATGCAGTGAATGATAGGAAAAGTCCAAAGGAAGATCATCCTATACTGGAAAAAATCATATTTATGAATTGCATTACAATTATGGTCATATAGGAAGTGACGAGATTTTTTAAGTGCAAGTATATTGTTGTGAAATTAACAAGAGAAAAGATTCAGCTCTACATCAATTAGTCTAGCATTCTTTCACACTTAGATCATGTGATTGTGCTAAAAATTCAATACTAAAAAAGATGTCAAGAGGTTTTAATAGCATCCTATTTTATTAAATATACTGAGACTTATAAATCTTATAGAATTTAGATTCCAACGCAACAAAAGACTATAATGAGATGAGATGTGAAGTTTGATGAGGATGTGTAGTCCTCTAGATTAGAAATATCTCTTTCAATGATTAAAGGAATTTAGGAGGTTCTTGTTCCAGAATCTAATTCAAAGCTAAAAAGAGTAAGAATGAAAGTATTAACGAAGATAAGTGTAAAAAGGATACATCATTACCCTCAACTTCAATCTATATGAACAAAGATGGCTTATTTAGATATTATAGGATGCACATGAACATGTAGGAGAGACCAAATATTCAATGAGAATGATGTTCTAATTACCATTCTTTTCCAAGGGCCGGTGATTGATTTCAAGACTGCAATATATTCATATTTTCATATGGAAAACTTAATTGAGATGTGAAAGGAAAAGACTAGTGCTCATGAAAATGTTTTCCTTGTAAATAGGTAGTGCGAGTTTTTGGGATTAATCCAACTTTGTTTACACCATGCTTAGGGGTACTTCATGTAATTTGGAATGCATGGTGCATATTCACCCTTGGTGATATTATTACCAGGATAGATCTATATTAACTTCGGATCTACCAAGCGTCGAGAGGGATCAAATCTCTCAAGATGCAAACCTCTTTTTGAGTGCAAAACTTCAAGAAATGTTTGCACCTTTAGAGATTTGATTCATCTCAACTCTTCATAGATATAGAGTTAAGATGAATCTATGTTGATTTTAAACAATGCACAAATAAAATGTTTTTTAAGTGTCAGATATTTTTAGTTTTAAATTGTTTTGTATAATCTCTCTCTCTCTCTCTCTCTCTCTCTTCTCTATATTATATATATATAATAGAAGAATATATATTATATATATATATGGTTAATACTTTTTTTAAATTTTGCATGTTCACACTCCATATTAAACATGGAAAAGAATTTGATCTCTATCATACCTTAATTGAGAAGTACTCTCTTCTCTCTCTCTCTTCTCTCTCTTCTCTCTCTCCTCTCTCCTTATAATATATTAATATATATCTAATATAATATAAATATACTATATATGACTGCTTTAAAAAAATTGTTTATTAATATTTTTTAATATTATATATTCAAACTTCCATATTAAGGGTTAGAATAATTATACTTCTTCCCTTGCAATGAAAAGTGAAAATATAAAACTATATATATATATATGTGTGTGTGTGTGTGTCATTTATGACTAATAATAATAATAATTGTTAACAATATATTTTTGTTTCAAACTGTTACATGTCAACAAAACATAAAATTAAGTATACATCATTTAGTATCAATAATATTATTTTTACATGTTAATGTACTGGACGATGGCAGAAGAGGGCATGCAACTTCTTTGTCTAGCCAATGGAGGGGATATTGTTGATCCAGGTGGATATTGGTGGCCACCCTCTTATTCTACTTCGACCCCCAATACTATTTTTTCCTAATTTCTAGCACAATTTACTATTTTTGGCATTTTTTTCAGGTCCTAAACTTTTATAGCCGCTTTGAAGGCCTAAATGACTTTTTTTGGAAAACAGGAAAACATATAGCTTGTGACAAATGTTTTCAGTCGAAATTGGTTGTATTCAAATAAATATTTCTAATGATGTATCGTACGCACCAAATGGTGATTGTATGTTAAAGTTACGACCGCCAGAAGTTGAGGTTCTAAGTAACCCGAACAAGGCCCACAAATTTTTGGCACTTCATCTCCTAGGGTTAGGTTTTTAGATGTTTAGGGTTTTCCATTGTTTCTTGATGATAAAAGGGTTTGTGAGCCTCATTGTAACACAATTCAGAAGGCATATAGTCATCACATCTCTTCTCGAATACCATCACTCAAGCTAGTTTGTTTCTCTTATCAATGTAAACAGTTTTCAACAGTTGCTATTTATTAATTGAAGTTTTGTTTTATTGTACCTATGTGTTTTGGTTTGAATATGTATTTCATTTCATTCCTTCATAAGTCTAGATCAGTGGTATCAGAGCGGTCTTCACTTTCTCTGCTTTTTTTGTGCATGTCCATAACGAGGTCAAGGTATAAAGAGTTGGGACTTGAACTAGTTGAACCCTTGCAAGATCAGCCTCGCCGACCCCAACGACCTCCAATGGCAGAAGAAAAGAAAGACATGAGAGTAGAAGATCCTTTCAAAATGTTGCTCGAAAAAACCCTTGAGTGACAAAGGAACGAGATGATGGAAAAATTTTCCCAAATTCTTCAATAGGTGAAGCATCTTCATCCAACAGTCACTCCAGAGGCGCTGCCACCTTTAAGGTACAAGTTAACTTTGAGATTCCTATATTTGAAGGCCAAATAGACACAAATACCATATATAGATGGTTAAATCTTTTGGAATGATATTTTTCGGTCCATAATTTTTTTGATAGGGAAAAGATTGATTTTTCACTCCTCAAAGTCGCCCCCCATGCCAAGGACTAGTGGGAAATTTACTATGAGTAGACAGACGAGGAGGAAACCTCATTATTTTTGGCCACACGCTCTTGGAATTCTTTTTTAGATGCAATCAAAGAAAGATATTACCCTATTGAAAGTTATGAATACAAGTACATAAAGTGGATCACACTACAGTAGAGAAGCAACAAAGATGTGACAAAGTTCACAAACATTTTCCATACCCTACGAACGAACTTGGGTATCAATAATTCTTAGCAACATCTAATACTCAAGTGCCATGGTTGTCTGCACAAATACATCCCGGAAGAAATGAAGTTTGTGGACATCTCCTCGCTTGGCGCAACGTACCGATATGTTGTTGGAATCGAGCATAAATTTAAACAAAAGAAGCGAGACTTTGTATCTGTGAAATCATAGTAGGGAAAAGGCACCTCCAAAGTGCAAAACAAATGACAGAGCCAAGGTGGAGATATCTAGGACAACCCATCGAATCCACAAGCAAATAATAGCACCACAAAGACGAAGAAAGACACCAGAAAGTGGTATGAGTTCCACAAGAGCTCCACCCACAAGACAAATGAGTGTCGCGCTAAGCAGTCATTGGCGGTTGAGCTAAAAGCTTCAGAGCCAGATGCATGTTCCAATTCTAAGCCAGAACCTGACAAGGGGAACTACATGGGGAAGCATATTATTGGTGCAAAACCTCGGGGCACTATTGCCACCACCAGGGTCCAAAAGATTGAGCTTGAAGATCCAGAGGAGGGGAAGCGTCTCTTTCGACATCAAGCCCTTCAGAGACAAGGTATTGTGTTATGTTTCTCTTCTTGAAGTCTGGGACATTTTATTAGGCCAGCCATACTTGCTGAAGTGTCATGTTGTGTATGAATCCAAGACTCGCACTCTTATTATTAGTTTGAACAAAAAAATATATAGGATATTGGAGGTAGCCCTACTTACCACCATTTCTTTGATTTATGTTAAGAAATGCAATAAGATCATCTCCCAAACTGAGAAATTTGTTTTCTTTC
>APFE030553190.1:86590-102590 GCA_000404065.3 Pinus taeda
GGCTTCTATGGGGCACAATAATAACAATATGGGGACAATAGGGGCACAACAATAACAATAAGGGCTATAATGATAATAGTAATGGGGGAATCACTAGTATTATAGGGACCTAACATGCCCCTCTCCTTCAAAAAAGTGTTGTCATCAACGCTTGAGTAGTTTTGGATGCTTCTATACAAAATTCCCATCCTCCCATGTGGAATTTTCAGTAGGTAAGTTCTTCCACTTAACAAGATACTCCGAAATTGATCAATTTCGCAACTGTCGAGTTCTTGTTTCTGTGACTGCTTCAGGTTTCAATATGATTTTTCCTTCCTCTTCAAGTTCTGGAAATATTGTTTGGACTAGGAGCTTGTCACCAATAACCTTCTTTAAGCATGAAACATAGAATACTAGGTGCACTCGGGAAGCTGCAGGAAGCTCCAATCTGTATGCCATAATACCAATCTTTTGCAATGCCTTGTATGGACCATAATACTTTGGTGATAATTTATTATCCTTCTTAGCTTTCTTGAGGGACATTTGTTTATATGGTTGTAGCTGTAGAAATACGCAGTCGTTTATATCAAAACTTTTTTCGATGAGACGTTGATCTGCCTGTTGTTTCATTCTATTATGTGCCAAAGTTAGGTTATCCTTTAAGAGTTGGAGAACTTGTTGTTGATGCTCGATGTGATCTTTCACTGCTTAAACCTTAGAATTTTCTCTTAAATATGAAGTGATGGACGGTGGGTGATATCCATAAAGTGCCTTAAATGGGGTCATTTTTGCTATAGTATGGAAGGAAGTGTTATACCACCATTTAGCCAAAGGCAACCATTTGACCCATTGTGTATGTTTATCAGATACAAAGCAACGAATATATCCTTCCAAACATTTGTTTACTATCTCAGTTTGCCCACCAAATTGAGGATGATAAGATGAGCTATGAGCTAACTGAGTACCAAGACAGGAAAATAATTTTGTCCAAAAATTTCCAGTGAAAATGGGATATGTATCGCTTACAATAATCTTTGGGTTTCCATGTAGCTTTTGAATTGTTTCCATAAATGCAATAGAAACTATATTGGATTTAAATGGATGAGATAATGCACAAAAGTGTGCATTCTTGGTAAGTCTGTCACCTGCCACCATGATGACACTCTTTCCTTCGGATTTGGGTAAACCTATGATGAAATCCATTGAAACCTCCTCCCAACTTTGACTGGGAATGAATAAAGGTTGTAATAGACCCAGGGTCTTAATTGTTTCAACTTTATTTTGTTGGCAAACCAAACATTTCACCACAAACTTTTGAATATGATATTTAAGGCCAACCCAAAAATACTCCTTCTTCACCCTATGGTAAGTTTTTTAAAAACCCTGAGTGCCCTTCCAAGGGAAAGGTGTGCAATTCCATAAGAATATTTTGTTTTAGTTGGGAATTCTGACATAGGTATAAGCGATCTTTGTACCATAACAAATCATTTTTTCAGCTAAATGTATCAGATGTATCGGTATCTTGTTGTAACTTTTGAATGAGTGTCGACACTTCTTCTTCATTATTCCATTCATCCCTTGCTTCGTTTATCCAATCTAATTGGATAAAATAAATGGCACAAAGAAATGCTTCCACATCCTCTTCCTTTCTTGAGAGTGCATCTGCCACAACATTTTGCCTCCCTTTCTTGTATATGATTTCAAAGTCATAACCAAACATCTTTGTGACCCATTTTTGTTGCTCTTCTGAAGATAATATTTGTTCTAAAAATTATTTAAGACTATCATGATCCGTTTTTACCTTGAAATGTCTTCCCATTAGGTAGGGTCGCCATTTCTTAAGTGCATGTAGTATTGCCAACATTTTCTTCTCGTAAATAGCTTTGTGTAAATACTTTCCTTTGATTGGACGACTTTCAAAAGTAGTGGGTCTTTCTTCTTGCATTAAAATAGCACCAATTCCATTTCCTTAGGCATCACATTCCACAATAAAGGTTTTTGTGAAGTCTGACGTAGCTAAGACCACTGCTTGGCACATTGCCTCTTAAAGATGTTCAAAGGCCTTTGTTGCTTCTGGAGTCCATAAAAATGCATCTTTCTTCAGTATTGTTGTTAGAGGTGTTGCTATTCTCCCATAGTCCTTAACAAACTTGCAATAATACCTTGTCAACCTGAGAAATCCTCGCATATGCTTTATGGATGTGGGGATTTTCCATCCCTTAATGGCTTTAATTTTGCTACGGTCTACCTTAACACCTTCATGAGAAACAATATGACCCAGATATTGCACCTCTTGTACTCCAAAGAAACATTTGGAACTTTTTGCATATAATTGTTTCTCCTCCAATAGTTTGAGCACCTTGTCAACATGTTGAACACGATCCTTCCAAGACTTGTTATAGATTAGTAAATCATCAAAAAATACTAACACAAATTTTCTGAGGGGTTTGAAAATGGAATTCATCAAACCTTGAAATGTAGAAGGTGCATTGGAAAGGCCAAAAAACATGACCAAAAATTCATAATGACCCTCATGAGTTCTAAATGTTGTTTTCTGAATCTCTTCGGTCTTCATTTTGATTTGATGATACCTTAAACAAAGATCCAACTTGGTTAAGTAAATTGATCCATGCAATTCATCCAATAGTTCATCAATAACAGGAATGGGAAATTTTTCTTTAATAGTGAGCTTATTGAGCTCCCTATAATCTGAACACATGCACCATGATCCATCCTTCTTGTGCACCAATACTACTGGAGCAGAGAAAGAACTTTGACTAGGTTGAATTAGACCAGCCTCTAACATTTCTGCAACCATACATTCAATTTCACTCTTTTGGGCATAGGGATATCTGTAAGGCCTGATGTTTAAAGGAACACTTCCTGGAACCAAATGAATAGCATGATCATGATCACGAATAGGTGGGAGACCTTTGGGGGTCTCAAATACCTTGGAATGATTGTCCAAGACTTTCTGGAAATCTGGAGAAATAGATGATTTTGATGTGGGAACCTCTAGCGAACATAACTGTGCAATTACACCTCATTTTTCTTTATTTAGAATCTTTGTCATTCTGTTAGAGTTGATTATCTTTCCTAGTTCCCCTGCGATACCTCTTAATTGAACTTCCTTTCTTTCAAAGAAAATTTCATGAAAATTTCTTGAAAATTAAAAGCTATTGTACCCAAGGATTGTAGTCATTGGACTCCTAGTACAACATCAGCACCACCCATTGGAATGGAAAGCATTGGTCTATTCAATACATATTCTCCCATGGATAGCTTGATATTTGGCACTTTCCACAGCAATTTATGGTTCCTCCAATTGCAACCATCACTTGACACTCTGGTGCTCGATATAGGAAGCAATTCAATTCCTTGGCTATCTTACAATGAATAAAACTATGGGTGGTGCTCGAATCAATCAACACTATTACCATTTTCTTCTTGATATGTCCTTTTATCTTGATAGTTTGAGGAGTGGTAATTCTGACAAATACATTACAAGATATGGTCGGATTCAATTCTTCTTTCTCTAAGGTTTGTTCCTAGTGTATATCCTCCTCTTTTGACATTTCTTGTTCCTTTTCTTCCTCCTCTTCACAATCTATGTAAAATATTTTTTCTCGGCACACTTATGACCTTTAGTCTATTTGCTATCACAACTGTAACAAAGCACTTTTTCTCTTTTTTCTTCCAATTGTTTTGGTGTCAACCTTGTAGGTTGTGAAAGGCTAGGGGAAACAACACTTCCATCCTTATAGTTGTGAGTGGTAGGCTTCCTTGTTGCCATAATTTTTCTTTCCATTTTTCTTGCCGCCCTGAATTCCTTCTCCAATGAGTGAGGTTTCCAAAGGCGAACCTCATGTCGGATGTTATCATTTAAAGTCCCCATGAAAACATCAATCATATGCTCCTCTGGAATATCTTTTACCCTTATATTCAATTTTTTTAATTTTTGGAAGTCCTCAATGTGCTCCATCATTGAACCCTTTGTTTAAGGTTTATCAATTGGCTAAAAAAAATGTTTCTTTTTGTATCCTCATAATGTGCTATCATTTCTTCTGTAGAAATTGCCC
Organism: Pinus taeda; assembly: GCA_000404065.3. Classification (NCBI taxonomy): domain Eukaryota; kingdom Viridiplantae; phylum Streptophyta; class Pinopsida; order Pinales; family Pinaceae; genus Pinus; species Pinus taeda. The sequence continues at coordinate 90,649 of APFE030553190.1, forward strand.
AAGTCATCAATACCATACAAACTGATTTCGTTCCAAATATAAAGTTGCAATGTGTACCTTTTGTGTGTTTTGCACATTATGGAGATCGAAATATTGCTCCATCTGTAGTATCCATGTTACGGGTTCCTTACCATCAAACTTCCTCATATCGATCTTTGGAACATGGTGGGTCTTCAATCCAATATTAAAGTCTATGAAATCATGATTAACATTTCTTTTGTTCTCATCGTGAGTTTCCTTTACTACCCTGTCACCATTATTAAGCATTTCTTGTAGCAATTTATTCAAATCTATCTTCAAATCTTCCATCTTAGCTTCCATGCCATTCATCTTAGCTTCCATGCCATCTATCTTAACTTGCATGTCATTCATATTAACTTCCACACCATTCATCTTAGCTTCAATTACCTTTTGTGAGAGTGAAATTTGTTGCACTTGGTCTCGTAATTTTGATATGTCATTTTGCATTTCTTCATCTTTTTCATGAGTCATGTTAGAGCTTTCAGGTTTCTTACTAGGTGTTTCCATTTTCTTTCTTCGAGGCATCAATTAATGATAATTGTGTTTCACTATGCCCTTTGAACTTCAACCTAATTTTTCAACCCAAACTTATGCAAATTTTTAAAAGGTCAACACAATTTTTTCGCTTTGTAGAAGCTCGATATTGAATCTGTTGCATCTATGTAATTACGAATCTCCAAGGTCTGAAATTGCTTCCTACGGTAGCCCTCTGAGTCCTCTTTCTAATGCCACTAGTTTGATCAAAATTGGATTCTCCAAGAAAGAGTTATGTCCAATCTCCCAAGATGACCTGATTATATAAATTTTCAGTAGAGCGAACTTGCACGACGTGCCACGTGTCACTGTTTCGACCTTTGGATCTGAAAAAGATACACAGAAACCTAGAGTTCGTCCTCTTTCTATAACTTCTTATGAAATTTCAATCTGATACTCATAGAGAAAGTTATGACGATTTTCCCAAGGTCACATGTTGGAAATGTAATTCGGAATTCTGCGAAAACCCTAACTTCCTCAGATCATATCTCCGAAAATATACCGAGACAAGATCTGAAATTCAGACCTGAGGTTCAAAACAATTTCGGCTCAAATGGGTTTTTTTTAGCTTATGAAATGTCGCAAAAAAAAGTTATAGTGAAAATGCCACGATGACCTGTTTGGAACAGCAAAACCCTAGAATCCAAAGCTATGATACCAAATGTTATGAAACCAGCTCACATAAAGATAGAAAAGAAAGATCAACACCTTGGAATTCAGCCTGTTCGAGGGGGAAACCTCCTTTACATTACACAAATGAACAATTCTTGGATGATACAAATGGAAAAACCTCCTTTCTATATATAGGAGTCTAAGGGATCACAATATAATCAAAGTCGACATAACAACAATAATATAAGGGCACAACAATAATAATAGTGGGTTTCTATGCGGCACAATAATAACAATATGGGGACAATAGGGGCACAACAATAAAAATAAAGGCTCGAATGACAATAGTAATGGGGGAATCACTAGTATTATAGGGACCTAACACAAAGAGGTCAAGTACTTTAGCAAGATTAATCTAAAGTCTAGCTATCACCAAGTTCCTAAAAAACAAACAGATGTATGGAAGACCGCCTTCAAATCCAAGGAGGGCCTCTTTGAGTGGTTGTTCATGACCTTCGGTTTGATAAATTTCCCTACAAATTTTACGACATTGATGGATGACATCTTGCACTTGCAACATATTCAGCAGGTCCTTCAAACCCTACAACAGCACAAACTATGTGCCAATTTGGAGAAATGCTCCTTTGGCATGAACCACGTCCAATACTTAGGCTACATAATTTATGAGCAAGGTGTGCATGTTGATTCAGTTAAGAACCAAGTCATTCAGGATTGGTCAGCCCTGACAACTCTCATAGAGCTTCGCAGTTTTTTGGCCTTGCCAATTTCTATCAAAAGTTTGTGTTGGGATTCTCTCGTTATCACTTGGCCTTTGAGTCAAGCTACCAAGGGAAGAGCGAAAACAAAGTTTTTTTATTCTGAGACACAACATAAGCCATTTGTTGAGCTAAAACATCACCTTTGTTGTACGCTCGTACTCACATTACCAAACCTGCAATAACCATTTAAAATTGAGACAGATGCGTCAGACTACATTATTGGTGCAGTTCTCACCGAGCAAGGGCAAAAATCTTTGATACTATTTGAAAATACCCCACCTATGATAAGGAGATGTACTCCATCGTGCAGGGTTTCCGATAATGGAAACATTACATTCTGCCGAAGGAGAAGACCATATCCACACAAATCACCGACCTCTTCAATTTATACAGACACAAGGGAAGTTGTAGAACAATCGCCAGCATAAATGGTCCACATACCTGCAACAATTCCATTTGAATACTAATTACAAGAAGGGCAACACCAAACATTACAGATTGCCTCAATTGGGCCCCAGTTGTGGCACTGACTGTTCTCAACTCTTAATGGGCACGAGACTTTTGGATGGCCACAGTTTTACATAAATGATCCAGAATTTTGCACCACCTATCAGTTGTTGATGGATGGCAAGCAAGTACTAGACTACCACCTCTAGGATGCATTGTTATGCTACCTGGGTCACATTTGTGTTCCTTCAAGCGAGCATGCCAAGCTGATTTTGGAGCCACACTACAATCGAGTCACATGACACTTTGGTTTGGAGAAAATCGTGGCAGTTTTCAGAAGTATTTTTATTAGCCAAAACTCCGACAAGATGTTTGAAAATATATCAGATCCTACATTGTTTGTGTCATCGCTAAGCCGACCATTAAGAAGCAAGGCATATGCACTCCTCTACCTACTAGCCAGCCTTGGGAACCCATCTCCATGGTCTATATGTTTGGCCTTCATTCTACCAAGCATGGTAATGACTATGTATTTGTGGTTGTTGATAGTTTTCTAAGGTGGATATATTAATGGCTTGCAAGAAAGACATCACCGCAGAAATCAGTGCCAAACTCTTCTTTGAATGAGTGTGGGTATATTTTTGGATTCCACAGACCATTATATCAAATCAAGATAAAAAGTTCCCGAGCACATTTTCGTCAAGCCTTTGGTCGTTGTTGGACACTAAGCTTACCACGTCGACTACAATCCATCCTCAGATTGATGGTCAAACAGAGGTTGTCAATAGGATGATAGTGCACATACTATGCATGTACAAATCCAAGCATCCACAAACATAGGATGAGAATCTTCCCTATGTGCAACATAGCTATAAAAAATCTCTGCATAGCTCAATTGGCCATAGCCCCTTTCAAGTAGGCATGGAATTTCAACCATTGCGTCTCATTGATGTTGCAATGTCTCTTACGACTACAGAGACACAATCTACACATGTTCAGTCCGAAGTTGATAAAGCCACCATGTTTATTGAACACATCCAGCACATCCACCAGCAAGTTCATGATATTCTGGATAAAACCAATGCCAAGTGAAAACATCATGATCAGAGTTTCAAGTGGGCGACAAAGTTTGGTTGCAATTGCAGAAGGAACTCCTTATCGGAGCCCATCAGAAGCTTCAACCACTTCAATATGGTCCTTACACCATCACCAAGGATGTGGATGATAATGCTTTCGAGCTCAATGTTCCCCCATTCCTTGGCTTGCACCTAGTGTTCAATGTGGACCGCCTTTGTCCATACTTTCCATCATTGTTGGACACATCAGACATCGTTGAGCAACTGACACCAACAGAGCTAAACCCAGTTTGCATGGAACAAACCATGACTGATTGGATCATGGACACACAAATTAAGAACACTCACCAATAGAGGATCCCACCGTATTGGGTTGTCAAAGTCGGCTAGCTCCTGCACCAAGGCAAGTGGCTCACTGAGGACCAAGTTCAGCAGAAGGTTCCCCATCTCATGGAGGCACTCAACGCAATGGGGACCATTGTTTCCTAAGGGGGGAGGATTGATCCAGGTGGATATTGGTGGCCACCTGCCTATTCCACTTGGACCGCCAACACTATTTCCTTTCAATTTCCTAATTTTTAGCACAATTTACAATTTTTAACAGCTTTTTTGGGTCCTGAATTTCTGGAGCCATTTTGAGGCCCTAAACGGCATTTTTTGGAATACAGGCAAAACCCATAGTCTATGATAAGGGTTTGTAGTTGAAAGTTGTTATCTTTGGACAAATATTTCTAACAAGGTATCGTGTGCACCAAATGGAGATCGTATGCCAAAGTTACGATCTAGGGAAGTTGATGTTCTAACTAACCCCAACAGGGCCCACAAACTTTTAATGCTTCATCTTCTAGGTTAGGTTTTTTAATGTTTAGGGTTTTCCATCATTTCTTTATGATAAAAGATCTTGTGATCCTCATTGTAACACAATTCAAAAGGCATGTAGTTGTCACATCCCTTCTCAGAGATAAGCTACCATCGCCCGAGCTAGTTTGTTTCTCTTATATATGCAAACAATTCTCAGTAGTTGTTATTTATTAATTGAATTTTTTTTGCTATATCTTTGTGTTTTAGTTTGAATCTATATTTCAATTCGGTTCTTCATAATTCAGGATCAGTTGCATCCATAGAGGCTATGTTTGACTCAATAACGAATGTTAACTCTATAGATTTCAATTATGGGACTCTCATTCATGTGGTCGCTTGCGAGGGTTGTAAGGATATGATTGCTCTACTTCTCAGTGGAGGAGCCAATGTCAAACCCCAAGATCGATGTGGAAACACAAAAAACACTAAGTGAACAAAGAGCAAGAAGGGAGACGTGAAGGGTAATGAGGCCCTGTTGGTCCATCAGACCTCAATTCACTACAACGAGCTTCGATCTCGAGTCAAGGGAGAGGTTGTCAAGTACACAGTCAAGCATGAGAAAGGAGGAAGATCCTAATCCCTAGATGTTACAGGGCCTGATGGAACCTCCCTCCAAGGTAACAGTGGAGGTGACAAGGGAAGTTGAGACAGCAGTAGCGGTGGTGGCGGTAATGAAACTATGTTTGATCTTCAATAATGTACTTGAGTCATTATGTAATGTACTTGTCAAAAGAATAAAGAAAAGAATTTTTATTATTGTAACAATGACTTATTAAAGCATGGGTTTCATGCTTGGGTCATCATTATATTAGTCAAAGTCCCCATTGTGGAACCCTAGGATTAATATTGAGTTTATAGAGTCATTGTACATTCGAAGAGACCCTTCATGGGCTTTCGGTTCATGTAAAAAGGTTTTGTATCAAGTCAAATATGAAGTATGTGTCTTCCACATCATGTCAGCCTAAGGAAGATCAAGTCGGCCTAAGGAACCCCATTCGACCCACAAGAAGCCTATATATTGAAGGAGATCGAAGCCATTTGGAGCACTCACTCTCTCAAACAATTTGATATCTCTAAAAGAGTTGGGAAGTGCAAAGTCTACTACCGGGAGGAGAAAATGAGTGTGCTTTTGGGGGCATCTCTAGAGAAGAAGAAAATCAAGCTTCTGGTGTCTCTCTCTCTCTATTTTGTGGTTTAATTTGGGAAATCGGAGTCTCCTAGGGTTTTGTTGTTGTTGGACGCTGCATATCACTAGAAACTGCGGCCTAGTCGAATTTGTTGGAAGGGGTCGAAGATCTTGGAGGCTAACATGGTGTGGAGGGAAAGTCTGGTCTTGGTCTAAGGTGAAGAGTCTCAAAGAATACTACTGAAAGGAAGAATTAATTTGACAGGGTTTTCCCCTCAAGGGGGGTTTTACCCCAGCACGTGCCTATATCTTGTGTCTCTTGTTTTGTGATCTTCATGTATGTATAATTGCTTGATGAAAGATAAGATAATAAAGAAGTAAAAGAAGCCAACACACTCACAAGTAATTATTAAGAAAGAAGAATCAAACCCTAATATAATATCTTTGATTTTCCAGCAATTACTACGACGGTAGTGGCTACATAAGTGGTAGGACATTCCCCTACTCTTTCACGCTCCTATGCCCTCGACCCTTGTCTCCTAAAATATCTTTTTAGATCTTTCTCAAGCTTCTCTATGGGCATTTGCTACTCCTTGGGGTCTGCTCCACGAATTTGGTATGGGACTTCAAGCTTTCCCTAGGACTCCAAGTGGGTATTGCCTCTATCATGCAACTGCTTTTCGAAGGTAAGCAGTGGGACAATTCTTCCTCTCTTTCAGTCAATAATATTGGAAAATATGCCACTGTTGTTTTGGCCCTTTGTTTATGAGGGGGTTGGGTGCAATCCTTCCACCTCTCAGGATTTTTCTTATAAAGATGTTGTGCATGGACAACCCTCTCCAAAGGCAACTAAATCTCAGGTAGCTCCTAGGTCGTTTTTGGTTGAAAAATATGAGGAAATTCACTTTATAGAAATATTTCACCATGCTCTTGACAACCTCCAACAGACCTATGTAGAGTCAATGCTTGTCATTTTAATGGTTTATGGTCCTGCTTGGTCGATCTTTACTAATGAATCCATTCTTCATGGACCAAGAATTTCAAGTTATTTTCTACTCAAAATTCTTCATTATGGTGCATGTTGAACAAGAAAACTACATGCTAGCCTCCTGCTACTGCAGGTTACTCATCTTTCATGATTGACATTTTTTACATGCCAAATATGTCATACTTTGCATGCTGCAATTTTCCATATTTACTACAGAGGCCAAAGAAGGATGCCATGAGAGTGTGCTAGCCTAAATGCCACTGCTGTGTTCCAATTTTTGATGTGCTATTCCATTTTTAAAGATTTTTCAGTTAAAAGGAGGTCCAAACAGCTTAATCTTGGTCTCCGTAGGTTTCAATTTCTTGTTTTAGAATATAGAGAATGAATATCTGTCCAAACAGCTTAATCTTGGCAGATTCTTAGACAGGTAGAGAAGCAAGGGTGCTCAACAGCCTAATCTGAGCCCCTGAATGAAATAAGTGTAGATGTAGATAGGAGGGCAGTCAAAATAAAGAGGATAATCAGGATCTGCAAGTCTAAGTGCACCCAAACTAAAAATAAATAAATAAATGCTAAGTAGGCTAGGTAGGTAGTGTTGAGGTTGCAGAATGTTGATTTGTGATCAATTTTAGGTTTTCAAGTGTCATATCTAGTTAAGTCACAATTATCAGGCAGTTTCCATCTGGAGGAGCTCAAGCGAGGCATGACTAACTTCCCCCTTCTTCCTTATTCCCTAAATCACTCACTAACTTCCCTAAAGAGGTCAAGATCTGCTTGATATCTCTTAGTTTCATCATTTTTCATATCAATTTGCCTTGGTGAAGATCTGCTTTACTCAAGGAATGTTCATTTCCTTTATGAATCATTTTCCCCCTGGTAGCCTAAGATTCACATACTTAGCGCTTTCTTATCACTTATCATATTAACCACTAACTTTACTATATATCTCCCTATCTATCTCCCCTTCCCCTACTAAAATTATGTTAAATAACTCCCCCACGTACTTATCCCCTCCTCCTGGTTGAAAAATAACCATAAATTAACACTTAGGAATTGCTAAGTCTATCTGAAACTTAACAAGAACCCTCCTTTTGTCTCGAAAAACCATCTTCTCATGCATTTCGGACTCCTTCTGATACACAAAACCCTTCATCACTTCGTAAATCCTTCCTCTAATGCTTTCTGACTCCTTCACAAAGCATAAAATCCTCTCAAGCACCTTTAAAAATCCTTCCAAGGCATCAAAAGTCCCTTTTTGGGCTATCGGACCCCGTCTCATGCCTTGAAATCCCCTTCAAACATTAAAAACTTCTGCTTCCGATCATAAAACGCCTGCCTCACTTACCTTGGGCCTTGCTCCGAGTGCAAAAAGGTTCTATTGGACCCCCTCCGATGCAATATCGCAGTCGGGAGGGGAGTCGTGTATTAAAACAGCGCATAAAGTGTGCCCCCGATTGGTTTGGCCAACAGTGATATCGCCGATCGGTGTATCGCTATGACAAAACAAATCATGCATGCGCGCTGCCGATATGGTCATCGTCGATGGTCTATTTTCGATCGCATATTGGCGATCGGCGTTGCATATGAATCCACACCATATATATGGGCCTCGTCTCTTACCCTGCCACCGCATTTTCTGTCCTGCCATCCGTCCAATTAGCCACGCCCTAGATCTACGGTGGGCGGGTATGCTCGCTTCCGAACCTATTTGATACGTCCGGGGATGGGCGTTTTTTCCCCTGCCACGTCACCCCGCTGTATAACGCTGATCGCCGATCACCGATATGCTGATGGCATCCACCGTACAGCTGACATCATGCTGGCGTCACCCGCCAAAACAAAAAGTGCGCAAGTGCGAAATCGCTGCTTAGGACGCCCGGATTCAAAATCTGAGGGCCGATTTAATAGTTTTTAGCATATCAGCAGAAAGAGAGAGGCCCGATTCAGGCATTAAAGAGTATCAGAAGCATAAATGAAGCCAAAATTCATGATAAAGAGTATCAGGATGCGGCAAAGTGTATCAGTGAAGATCTATTAGCGGCCCGAAGCAGGAAAACGTTAAAGAACCCTCCAGCAAAGTCAACAAAACAATAGATGCCATTTAAAAGCCCTCAAATCACAGTCACTGCACATCAAAGTCACATGATATCAGTGGACCAAAGCTCAAAGCACAGTTATTGCAGAAGCACTGCACCAAGTCACAGAGGGCACCATATTAACTCATTTTGATCCAGCTGCCTCTGGCGCAGCTCAATAGATATTTACTTGCATTTAATTTCAGCACAAGTTTAGGTTTAAAAAGTTTTTTCCGCAAACCTATTAGGTCGGCTGTAATAAATATTTTTGGATATTTAACCTATATATACAGCCCTGAACAATGTAATCAGGGTTGGTTGGTTGGTATTGGTCGGTTAAGTTGGTAATGCGCTCCAAGAGAGACTCGCTCTGTAATTGATATGTTTTACTTAATCAAAGATTGTTGAAAGCTTGTAGAATGAACTGTTGATGTGTTGTTACTGGTTTTGAAGATTGATTGAGGGAAATCTTGTGTTGCTTAATGGTTCAATAAGTGCTTCTTACCTCTGTTATTTCAATTTCACATATGCTCAAGTCACAGAACAAAAGTCTGGTTTAGAATTTGCTTAGCTGCACTCTATGCTCAGTTTTTGTGGCTTCTTAATGTTTTCCTCTTGATTTAGGCATAAATATGAATTCCTTATGGCTCATGTTTGCTCTATCTCACATATAAATGATTGTTACCTGGGAATTCTTAGTTGCTCCCAGATAGGGCTCGTTTATCTTCCCTCTGCTAACATGTTTGAGAGATTCTTTGTTGCCTCTTCATTCCTTAAGCCAATGCAATCCATCTTTCTTTAAGCTCAAGTTTGTTTCTGATGAACAGCTACCTTGCCCCTCTTTCCCTTGTGACCAAGAAACGCACCCAGCAGTTACTTCCACGACTCCATGCCCAAGTTTGAACTTATCACACTACTGCATTGCCCCTCACTTTGAAAGGATCCTCTTCCATCCAAACACCACCCAAACACAAAACAAATCCCCTTTTGAACTTCAATAAAGCTAGCCTAAAATCCATTCATCAACAAAGTAAATCATCAAGAGAGAGCCCTTCTCTGATTGCAAGTGGGCTAGAACCTGCAATCCAAAGATTGGTTTGTGGTTACCTCGGCCGTATCCCTTCAGGAGCTTAGGGACAACCTGAGTGTTAACATAATGGCGACTCCGTTGGGGAACTCCTCAGATAATCTCACAAAACCAGTCCGAAGCTCCGCAGAGGAAGAATCTGACTTTTAAAAGCTTCTATTTGACCTGTATTGTTAGATAAATCCCCAAAAAACAAGTTAGAAGTTGGCTCCCAAAAAGCAGTCACGTTACACAAGATCAAATCCAGACCCAAAACCCCCAGCTATTTTTGAAAATCCCAATATAATCTCGAAGATCCATAGAAAACAAGAGCAGCAAGAAGATTTTGCGGATACTAGTCCTGAAGCAGTTCAGCCTAGTGGTTTTTCAACCCCTGTCAAAGTTTTATTTCGTTCAAACCTTACTTCCCCTTGTTCATCATCTTCTTCTCCAAGTACCGTTTCCACACCTCCATTCACTACACATACCACCGCTTCTACTCCTATTATCCCAGTTACCCCAGTTGTTCCACTTATCCCTATTAATATGGCTAACAGATATGCACCTTTACAGCTGCCTGCTAATCCTGGGGCTATGCCTCAGGATTACCAGACCAAAATAACTTATTTTGATGGCACAAGTGCCTGCATAGCCCTTCAGCATACAAAGAAAATGCAGGACTACTTTGAGAGTTATGAAATTGACGATGATATTGTGAGAATGAAGATTTTTGTCCAAAGTTTAACCGGTGATGTCAGGACCTGGTTTAGAGCGCTCCCAGCCCATTCCATAGCCGACCCAGAAGCCTTATATAAGTCATTTATCAACAGATGGGAGAAAAAGAAAGACCCCTTGCACATACTATCTGAGTATGACACTATCAAAAGAGTCCCTCAGGAAACTGTTTTGGACTACTATGCAAGGTTTAATAATGTTTATAGTGCAATACCACAAAACTTAAGACCCCCACCTAATCTTGCCTTGTACAAATTCCCTGATGGTTTTGATGCCGAAATGGCTTACCAGTTAAGGGAAAGAGCCCCTCAAAGCCTTGCAGAAATGCAAAATGTTGTTGTTAGTGTGGAGGAAAACCTAATGGCCAAAAGAAACAGAGCTAGAACCGAGAGAAGAACTACCTTTAAGGAAGAACCCTCAGCCTTAGACCAGAAACTAGATGCTATTATCAGTAGCATGCACAGGCTGGAACATAGAGTGGAAAGTGTTGAGAGGAAATCATCATGGGAAGGAAAACAGCCTAACGCCACAAGGAACCCAAATTTCAGGAAAGCTCAGAACACAAATACTGCCATATCTAGCACAGACCATGATATAAGACCTCCTTTTCAAGGAAACTACACAGAGTCATCCACTTCTAGTGAGCCCATAGAAGAGACTCACGTGAACTTGATAGATTTAAAAAATGAGCAACAGATTTTTCTCTCTCAAGAAGATCAAGACTACCATGATGTAACTAATTCTGGTGAGTCTTTTGACTTTAAACAAGGCTATGATTCGGCTGTGTATGAGGTCCACAAACAATATAAGTTGAAAACAAGAACCATTGATATCCCTGCATCTAGCAAAACAAAGGACAGCAAACAGCCCGACAAGATTAAAGACAAGGTTATCATAACCGAACCAACTAATAGTTTTGTCCCAAACCCGCACCAAGTGACTGTAGAGGACATAATAGACATACAGCCTCCTATTGATCAGCGTCTGCCTCTTTCTTCCTCGAAAGAAAATTTGAACAGCAATCCCAAAAATCTTCCCAAAACAGAAAAACCACAAACTGTCATTCACCATAACGCAGATAATCAAAAGGAAAACACATAAAGTATTCTTGAAAAGGAGAAATCTGCTAATATTAACGCAAAGATTCCATTGGAAAAACCATTTAATTTAGAAGCATAGATTGGAAAACTTAAGATATCCATCCCCCTCTCAGAACTTGCCAAACATGGTGTGTATAGGCAACAAATTCAAAGGTCACTTCAAATGCCAGAGATCAAGGATGATGTAAATGTTTTAGATGATACCCCTAAGCTACTGTTTGGTCCAGAAGTTAATGGAAAATCAACATATGGATCTGTTCCACCATTTTATGTCAGTCTGCACATACATGACAAAATCTTGCATAATGATATGTTTGACTCAGGTGCCTCACACAATCTTATGCCCAAAGCTGTAATGGAGAAGCTAAACCTTGATGTAACAAGACCCTACAAAGACCTATACTCCTTCGACTCAAGTCAGGTCAAGTGTTTAGGCTTAATTAAAGACCTTTGTGTGTCTTTAGTCCAATTTCCCAACAAGACAATCCTAATGGACGTAGTAGTTGCTGACATTCCAACAAA